>NW_018921305.1:180441-273511 GCF_002207925.1 Prunus avium
GGGGGGTTGGTTTGCGTTGGGGTCGGTGGGGAGAGAGAGGGTGAGTGAAAAATAAATGATGTTAAAGTCAGATGACAAATCATAGATTTTAAAAAATTAAGATGACATTTCTCCTAAATTTTTCTAAATTCAAGTGACAATTCTGCAAAAATTCATTTTCTAAAAGAAACCAGAACATAAAGATCAATTGGGGGATTCAATTAAATTTGATTTTTTTTTTTTAAACATTAGAAAAAGAACAAGTACCATTAAACTTAGAGCTACTTGGGTGCATGGTCAATTTGGTTAACACCAACCAAAACAAAGTAAAACCCAATTAAAATTAGACAAACAAAATGGGTAAAGTAAAATGACAGAATTAGATGGTACGGATTATTAGGGAAGGAAGAGTCAGAAGACTCTGCAACATGTTTAATTTCCATAGTCAGCAGCAGCAGCTATAGCTCTAGTGTGCCTCACGTGCAATGCTGAGTGCGACTGCTACTCTTCTTCTATATATTATCATCATCCGCTTTGATTTTAATTTAATTAACGTTAGTTAATTTCAGTTTAATTTAATCTGCAGACAAATGCAAACCAGCCCACTCTGTCACACTCCCAGACGCAACAAATCGTCAAACTCCAAATTAAAAGCCAAAGCAAACACACCAACGCTCTCTCTCTCTCTCTCTCTCTCTCTCTCTCTCTCTCATACCCAAAACCTCAAAACAACACCAGAACCAAAAACAGAGGAGAAAAAGAAACCAGAGAGAGAGTGATGGGGGATACTTATGATCATTATTACAAAAATGCCACTTGTTCTTCTTCACCTTCTGCTTCAGTTTCTCCAG
This sequence comes from Prunus avium, assembly GCF_002207925.1. The sequence continues at coordinate 181,272 of NW_018921305.1, forward strand.
CTGCTGCTGCTCCTGCTGCTCCTGCTCAGCCTCCTTCGACGTCCGACGAAATCTCCCTTTTTCTGCAGCAGATTTTGCTCCGTTCGTCTAGTTCTCTGGCCTCGGTGGTGGCCCACACGGGCAAGGCCCCGCAGTTTTTGTTTTCATCGTCTCCGTCCATTGCTGCTCTGCCTGATCATCTCAGCCGTCCGTGCCACTCTATGTTCTTAGGGGACGGGATCACGGCCGTTGATTCTTCCGCCGCCCTTTTGCAGGCGGGGAATCCCAATGTGTCTTCCTCTTCGTTCGGAGCGAGTGAGAATGAGACGGACGAGTATGATTGTGAAAGCGAGGTAACTTAAGACTTGAAAGTTTGAATTTTTCTTTTTATGGTCTGTTTGCTTGCTGAGAAATTGTAGGGAAAGTAGAAGAAAATTAGAGTATCATTAAACCTTTTTCAAAGTTTATGGAGCAGAATGCATTTGCTTTGTTTAGTTTAAGTTTTTTTTATCAAATGAAAGACTGTATTTTGACTGAAATAATAAGATGTAATTAGAAACACAGAATATAAGATCAAGTTTTTCTTTTTCTTTTTTCTGGTAATATGATTTATTTTTTTAAAGTTTAATATGTTGAGGAATTATAAATTTAGGAGGGTCTTGAAGCATTGGTGGAAGAGGCGGCAGGGAAGCCAGGGTGTGGTCGAAGTTCTTCAAAGAGAAGCAGAGCTGCAGAAGTTCATAATATGTCTGAAAAGGTTGGCTTTTGTAGTTTGAGAACCTCCTTCCAAAGTTATTATGGGATTTGAAATTTTCAACCTGGGTTCTCTTCTTTTTTTTTATACGGAGAACCACGTTGTTTTCGGGTTTTGATGTGTTGGGTTTGTTGGGCAGAGGAGGAGGAGTAGGATTAATGAGAAAATGAAGGCATTGCAAAATCTTATCCCAAATTCTAATAAGGTACATTAAACATACCAAGATGCTTGATTTTGATTTTGTTTGTTTGAGTCATTTTGATTTTTGAGAGAACGATTCGTCTTTCTTGTAATGTGGCAGACAGATAAGGCTTCAATGCTTGATGAAGCCATTGAGTACCTCAAGCAGCTTCAGCTCCAAGTGCAGGTATGCAGCTTTCTTCTTTGCATTTTAGTGTACAGTGAACTTCAAAATACTCTTCATGGTAAAATTTTGATTAAATTTCACACTGTGTGGTCATATCCCAAGATCTCCTCCAAGACCTTTGTTGCTGGTTGTATCATAAAATCGAATCGAGAAAGAGAAATAGGAAAACAACTCCAATGTGATTTGCATGGTTGGACCATGTGAATGCACTAGGATCCAATATTAGAAGCAAAGAGAGTCACATTGTGGCAAAGTTTCTTGCTGCTCCGCCTTTCAAAAAGTTTCTTGATGCAGTCTCACATGACATTCTGTGCTCGGATGAAATTTAAGACGTATTAATCCTTTGTGATTAATACGTGATGTTTTTATTGCTCTGCACCATTGACTGTTTACATCAGCTTGAAGAATCTCTCTTTTTCTTAAAAAACTCCTTTTCACCCTTGCCTATGAACAGTATGGGAATTTCTGCATAGAACAAATAGAGAAATGCCAGCTGAAATAGTTATTGTAGCATCAATTAAAATTGAGAGTTCGGTTTTGATTGATTTAGATGTTATTCACATTTCAGATGTTATCAATGAGAAATGGCATGAGTCTGCATCCTATGTGCCTACCTGGAGTGCTGCAACCTGTCCAACTCTCCCAGATGAGAATGGACCTTGGTGAAGAAAATAGGCCTCTGCATTTGGACATGACAGGCACACTGCTTATGAACCAGGAATCTCCAACACAAAATTTGTTCCATTTCTCCAACCAATGCACCGATGCAAACCAGTCATATGTACCAGACATGTCAAATGTAGTCAATTCAGAAACCTCATTTGAGTTGGAATCGTCAATGCAGGCTCACTTGGGACCCTTTCAACTGCCAAACTCATCCAAGGTAAAATTATGGCCCTGTTAAGAATGCATACAGAGTTAAGGAAATGATACTAAACTTTTTACGTTACTCCCATATAAAGGAAATCTGTAGGGAGGACATGTTGCAGCATCAACAAATTAATGTAAATCATTCGGAGACGAATCCTTTAGGTGGGTCTCTGATCCGACAGTTCCCCATCCCAATAACTCTAACAACATGTATTTAGGGTTCTAGTTTTGGTCTAACATGTATGTTTGTTTTTGTTGAAAGAATTTGAATTGGGAGCAACAGCTAGAGTTTCACTTTCCTCTAACACACAAGTATCTGATCCGAAAGGCAGTAGTTCTCTGGGAGCATGTATCAAAGGAAGAAACCGGCAGGAAGGTCTACTTTTAAAGGCTATGAAACAAAATTTTCATATAGATAGGTAAGCATATCTGATGAATAAGATGTTTATCCTTTCTTCACATGGTTAAGCGGGCGCCGTACTTTTACATTTTACTAGCATGCGCACAGGAAGAAGAAGGGTTGCAAATGATAACATCAAGACTGAAAGAAGGCACATATGATGCATGTTAAGCTTGGCTACTCTTAACATTTTGGATTTGGTGTAGCCACAACTTGTAACAGCTTTTGTAATTCTCCAAATTGATTAGAGCCTCAATTGCGTGCTCGAATCACAGGCATGCCACAAAGCTAACCTGCAATTGATGAGTTTTCTCTTCAATGCTTTGGCAAGGCTTGTTACTTAATTGGTAGAAGTAGTACAAGGTAGGGATGAGACATGTATGTAAACTCTATCTTTCCCTTTATTTTGTGAATCTTTTTTATTTGGAAATTATCTCCTCATATGAATTATATGAAAGTCTTGTTTATAAATTATGACATCAAGCCTTGTCAAAGCTACCTCAAGATTGTGTAATATTTTATTATTGTGAAATTTCCTAAGAACAAGGGACCTATGTATTGATGACTGAAATTTTCAAGGTTGAGCTTGGATTGGAATAACTTTTTCCGTACTTCAAGTTTTCTTTTCTTGGAAAGTTTTATCAGTCAAATGGGATGTTATTTAAGGTCGTGGTTGAACAAGAAAAGGGAATTTCCTACATGCGACTGACTGAAGGGTCAAGGAAGTCAAAAATTGGAAGTTTGAAACACAGAACCAAAACAGTCATACGAGAATAATTTATGCAAGTTGCCCATGTATCATGTATGTACATGATAATCAAAGAAAGAAAGAAAAAACGAGGAGAAATTACAGGAACCATACTCAAAATCAAATGGTTTTTTACTTTGCCTTTTACCATATTCATTGTTTTTCTTTCTAAAGACAAGGAGCTTCTGAATTTAAAATCTTGACTTTGTGATTTCGGAGCAGATTCAATGAAACCAACAAATGTATTTATGTTTCTTATCAAGATTCTAGAGAAAAGGAAAGGAAGGAGGATTATATACAGAAATTTGTCATGAATGTAGGAGATAAATACTCCGTCACCACTAGTCTTTTTTTTCCTCTTTAGAGACTTTCCTATTAAGAGGAGCGATAATATCCCACACCTCCTTTATTTTAGAGGCGAATATCCAACATATCTGCCCCTACTCGTCTTTATTGGGGCCAATATTTTACTGCCCCTAGTGCTCAATTTTTCAGTATTAATGAATAAAAAAGGAGGAGGATATTTTAGAGGACATATATATGAACAAATACATATGGTTCGAATAAGAAGGGGGACTGCATAAGACAATAACGACACGTCAAGGTACAGTAGCTCTCCAATGCATTAACATTGGAATTTAGAATTAGATGCCCTCTCTCTCTCTCCACCTGCGTTTCGATGAAATGAAACCAATCCCTCTTCCTGTTCTTCTTCTTTGGTTTTAACGGTCTCTCTCATTTCAGTCATCGTAAGGCACACGTTGGCTTAATTTCAATTGAATTTACAATCACACACACTCTCCTATATATATATATATATATATATATATATATATATATATATATATATATATATATATATATATATATATATATATATATATATATATATATATATATATATATATATATATATATATATATATATATATATATATATATATATATATATATATATATATATATATATATATATATATATATATATATATATATATATATATATATATATATATATATATATATATATATATATATATATATATATATATATATATATATATATATATATATATATATATATATATATATATATATATATATATATATATATATATATATATATATATATATATATATATATAAGAGCTTTGCATTCTTTAGAATGATAATAGTAATTCAAGTATGTGACATATCAATTTGTTTCAGGTTCGATTTATATTTCCGTAAGAACCCCTTCGGTGGTGAATACACCATCTTTGCTGGTTTAGAAGAATGCATCAGATTCATTGCTAATTTCAAATTGAGTGAAGACGAAATCGATTTCGTTCGTGAGTCTTTATCTCCTTCATGTGAGGTAAACCAATTCTTAAACTTTCATTGTAATTTGCATTATAATTTTAGTGCATGTTCTAGCTTAAAATTGTAATTTTGCATGTGTGTCGAATAGTTTAATAGTTTAATAATTGAGTTGTATTGATGAACTGTAGGATGGATTCTATGATTATCTTAAAGGAGTTGACTGTTCAGGAGTTGAAGTCTATGCCATTACAGAGGGTTCAGTTGTTTTTCCAAAGGTTCCCTTGCTAAGAGTTGAAGGGCCAATTGCTGTGAGAACCATTATACTAGTTTTTTTGTTCTTTATAAATTTTTTTGCTTGGTTATTGTAGTCAATCTACTTGTTTTTAGCGTGTTTTCTAATTTATATTTGCTTTATTGTTTCAGGTGGTTCAGTTGCTGGAAACTCCATTCTTGAATCTTATTAATTATGCATCATTAGTTGCTACTAATGCTGCAAGGCATCGTTTTGTTGCTGGAGAATCTAAAATGCTACTTGAGTTTGGTCTTCGACGGGCTCAGGTATCCGACACAAGCTTGGGCTGTGACAAGCTCAACTTTTTCACATTTTGAATTCTTTGTTCTGAATTTCTAGACTGGGATTGTCTTCTTAACAAATATGTCTTTATTTTGATATATAGGGACCTGATGGGGGAATAGGGGCATCAAAGTACTGCTACATGGGAGGATTTCATGCAACAAGGTAATGTCTATTGAAAGCTCAGCATATTTGCATTGTGATTTTCATTTGTTCACAATTCTTTTGGATAATTTTGTACTTTTTCATAAGAATTTTACTTTCCTGTATACAATATATAATCATATTCACACAATTGGACGACTGGAAAAATTTTAATTGACTTGAAACTTGTTCATGACCGATGGTAGATGAAATAGGAAAAATATGTATAATCTCCCTTGAGTTGAGACCCTTCATTTTTTAACACTTGTCACATACGTCAGCAGCCCTTTTGTTGTTCTGAGTAAACATCTGGAACAACTTATCTTTATTTCTATATTATGTTTTGACAGTAATGTTGCAGCTGGGAAGTTATTTGGGATACCACTTCGTGGGACACATTCTCATGCTTTTGTCAGCTCATTTATGGTACGCAACTCGTGCAACCTTATTGGGGAGTTATGAAGAGCAACTTCAAATGCATAGACTTGTGATCTATTCTTTATATTGTCAGTGTGGGGGTGCCCTGGGGGTTAATCCACCCACTACCACCGACTTGGAATCTATTCTGCATAACCCCTAATAGGCTTTAAAATAGGATTATCAATTTTGTGCATATCTACAGTTATATAATCAGAGCTAGGGGAGTAACTAGTAAGTCTATTTTACCAATTAAAATACCAGTATCCTTACACTATAAGGTTTTTCATCTTTTCAGATACATTTCTCTTCCTTTTTTCAGCATGATGTTTTCATTTGAAACATGAGCATTAAAAATTATATCTTTTATTCATTGAAATCTGAGATAGATTTCATGGCCTTAATGTAATTGAATTCCATCTGATCAGGGAAATTAATAATGTGATATCTTATGAAGCCTTAGTAGATGAGTTTATTGTCAAGTCCTTGTTCTATGACAGTGAAATATTAGATGTTATGAGCATTATATTTTCTTCGTCATGATTTTTGTGCCTTTGTATGTGAAGCTTTTCTCTGTCTCATTTATACAATGATTTGCAGAGCCCTGACGAGATTATAGATAAATCACTTCGTAGCAGTGATAGCCAGAGCACTTGTGAGGATTTTGTTAGCCTGGCTCAAACTTGGTTAAGCAAGATTCAGGTGTTTGATTTTTCTCTTTAGATAAAATCTATATGCTTTTTTAATGTTTCTCAATTGCGTGTTCTCTCATTTCTTCTTGGGTTCTAATTTCTTTTACTGATAAAGTTATATAAATTTGTGCCATTTTAATTGCGTATATGTTCATAGACATTCAATTTTAGTTGGACTACTAAACCCTTTCAGTTTTATCAAATATGTATGTTTGTATGCGTCTGGAATTTATTTCGCAAAATTTTTCATTTGCATGCATGTATAGGTTTTAATACGTGAAGTTCATATCTGCAATCCTCTTGTTAGTTGTTTTACATATTTACTAGGATCTAAGATGAGTTCAATCAAATCTTGACAACACTTACTCGTCTGTGCTTTGCAGTGGTCGAATTCATTAAATGGCACTTTTGGTGAGACTAATCAAAGTGAGCTAGCAGCTTTCACATCATATGCATTGGCATTCCCTGATAACTTTCTAGCTCTTGTAGACACATATGATGTAAGTAAACATTATGCAACTTACTTCATAATGTTTAATGGTGTGGTTGTTGAACACTGTTTAATGATATGGTTGTGGACCACTTATACTTTTATTGTCCCAGTAAAAGTGAATCTTTAACACTATGCCTTTCATTCCTTACCAGGTTATGAGGAGTGGAATCCCTAACTATTGTGCCGTTGCTTTAGCACTCAATGATTTAGGGTATGTCGATTATCAACAGTGACGAATTATGCTCTCTTAATGTGAATATGAATGCTGAATGTTTTCTTCCAAATTTTAATATTGTGACGCCATTTTTATAACCATTCCATAGAGTAATGATATCTACTTGATGATTTTAGTATTGTGCTTTGGTTGTAAATACAGATCACTAGAAGTTGCAATGTAACGCCTACCTAGCAGCCCATGTGGTAGTTTATTTCTTTTTAAGGGGTTAAAGCCAATATTAATTGCTTAAACATTGAGATCTTAGGCATGTTAAATCTGTTCCGCTATCTCTTAATCATGCAGCTTATTTCTTGGGGTCGTTTTGGTTGCATCATTGGGTAAATTTGCCCTTTTAGAAGTGATAGAGTAACCACAGTTCTTCCAGAAAGTTGCCTCTACTCTAGGCACTATTACATTAACCTTGTATTTCCAAATTTTTTAATTACTGTTGTGACATCATGCTAATCTGTGCGCTTGAAGACTCTTGACGCAATTGATTTGATATTTTTACGCAATCACTAGTTACATTTGTAGCTTTCATTAATGAGTTAGATGATGCTATGTCCAGGTACAAAGCAACCGGCATTAGGTTGGATTCAGGTGACCTAGCATATTTGTCTTGTGAGGCTCGGAAGATTTTCCATACCATTGAGAAAGAATTTGGAGTACCTGGGTTTGGAAAGACGAATATTACAGCTAGTAATGATCTCAACGAGGAAACTTTGGATGCTTTAAACAAACAGGTAATGATTCTGAACTTATGGGGCTTTTATAAAGTATATTCGCTATGGCTTCAGAACTGTACATAAGCATTTGAATGCTGGTTTTGTTTAGTCTTGATATATAACCTTCAAGTTGTTTGTCTTTAGAGATTTATTGCTGCAGGATGAAATACATTTTTTTGGACTCAAATGCCTTAATTAGATTTGTCTATTTTTTGTGTAGGGTCATGAGGTTGACTCATTCGGAATTGGAACCTATGTAGTTACTTGCTATGCTCAAGCCGCTTTAGGGTGTGTTTTCAAGCTTGTTGAGATAAATAATCAGCCTCGCATTAAACTTTCTGAAGATGTTACAAAGGTATGGTCATACTGTCAACAAATTTCCAGTCAAAACATTCAGGATCAAGCAGAGGTTTCTATTCCACTACCATTCTCTTTTAGATTATAATTTTTTTTCCTATTTTAGGTATCCATTCCTTGTAAAAAGCGGAGTTACAGATTGTATGGAAAAGAAGGTTATCCTCTGGTAGACATAATGACAGGGGAAAATGAACCACCTCCAAAGGTATCTTGTGAACTTGCCTCTGCATGAATTACACCACATTTGTCTCAAGATTATTTACTAACTCAATGTTGTCTTTTTCACTCAATGTGATGAGCACTGGAATGATGAAGCAGAAAGTCTCATTTTATTTATATTTTGACATACAGGTTGGAGAAAGAATCCTGTGTCGTCACCCTTTTAATGAATCAAAGAGAGCATATGTGGTGCCACAGCGTGTTGAAGAACTTATGAAATGTTTTTGGTCTGGAAGCCCAGGTACACTTACAGGATTTGTGATCATCTTTGGAAATAGAACAATAGCTGAACATGTAGCGTTGAGCACTCCCCTCCCATTTTCTTTTTGTATTATTGTGGTTATGACATGAGCATCAAACAAATGCCAAAACAATTCAATTCTTGTGTATACATAATGTCTAAACTCAGATTCTTGTTTATTGAAGGTGGAATAAGAGAAGATCTGCCACCATTAAAGGACATCAGGGACCGCTGCATAACACAACTAAGGAAAATGCGTCCCGACCACATGAGGAGACTAAACCCAACACCGTACAAGGTACTTAACTGAATCAACTGATACATCTCTACTGAAACTATTCTCATCTCTCAGTGATTGAAATTTTAACGACATTTTGTTCAACGCTAAGCAGGTTAGTGTGAGTGCGAAATTGTACGAGTTCATTCACTTCCTGTGGCTCAATGAAGCACCTGTTGGGGAGTTGCAGTGAGTATGTAGCAGCAAGGGGTTACATGAAGCAGAATACATTCTTTTTGTTTTCTTAGCGCAAGCGATGTTTGAAGTAGTTCCTTTTTAAGTAGTCTAAATTGTACGAGTTCATTCACTTCCTGTGGCTCAATGAAGCACCTGTTGGGGAGTTGCAGTGAGTATGTAGCAGCAAGGGGTTACATGAAGCAGAATACATTCTTTTTGTTTTCTTAGCGCAAGCGATGTTTGAAGTAGTTCCTTTTTAAGTAGTCAAAGCATATACACATGTCCAAATACATAATTTAGCTGACTTGTGGAACGCTAATTTAATTTTTTCCTTGTTAATAGAATGATTGTTGCTTCGCCTCATGTTATTTGGCTGACACTGCAATTCATCAGCCAATTTGAATGAGATTCAATAATTAAATAAATATAAATAAATAAAACCCGAAACTTTCCATTTATTTCGTGGTTGTTTTTTTTATTTCTTTTTCTTTTTCAATTTTATTCTTCTGATATGAAGGCCTACTCGAATTTCCAGAATCATTAACTTAGTTCGGGTCCCTAATCGGACCAGCAAGAAAGCTGAATTTTAGTAAGGACCTGGTGGCCTGCCCCGCCCAATTCATCTTGCCTATGCTTGAGCGGGCTTTGACTAGATTGTACTGGTCCAATGGGAGCAGACTTGAATGAAATGTTTAGGCTTAATTAAGTTCACGAGCAGGCCTGGGTTGAGAAATTATGTTACATATTTAAAGACTGGTTAAAGATAGTTTACGGCTGGGCTCTAACGAGGACTCCTAAATGAGGACACTATGTGAGGATCAATTTCAGCCATCCGATCTAATCTCAACGGCTGTAGAGAAAAAGCAAGCTTACTATGTAAGTGGGTACGCTACAAGTGTGTAAAAACCTCCTTCCTAACTTCAGTCCAAAAAAGAATGAGGACAAGTGTTCAGAATTGATTTCTTTTTGAAGTTGGGTGTGATGATTGGCAACACTTCAAAAACTATAAAGAATTCAGTCCAAGCAGGATTAGGAATTGAAACAAACCACTCAACGAATAGGAGACTGCTCTGGGGGTTACTCTAGGGTTTTGGGGAGAGAGAGAGCTTTATTTGTTAAGAAAGTTGTAAACTTGTAATGCGTAGCTTTATACAATAGTGCTGTGTGAGATTACAGGCTCTGATTGCATATAAACATTGCTGAGCGAGAACCTACCAAGCAAAACAGGATTTCATCCCGACTTTTTAGCTGAGCAAATGGCTCACCTGATAAATAAATCTGTTTCTAATATATACATGAATGGCTAAAGAAGAAAATGAAGTGACCTTAACCAGCAGAGATCTGCAAAACCTAACAATCTAAACTGTAACACAAAAATCTTGCAGCTGTATCCATCCGTAGGCACAACGGTCCCGAATCCTTTGAACTGTTGAGGCAGCCAAATCCACAATCGGCCGAATTTTGGCCAACTCCATTTCTAGTGGCAATCTAGTGCTAGCCTCCATCTGCCAATCCAATTGTAGCAAAAGATTATAATTATATGAATTAAAAAAACAAGCTCATACCAAGAGCTAATGTCTTGGTGAAGAAATGTTTTTCACCTTTTCAATGCAGCGTACCGTATCCAAGACATGGCAGAAAAATGAGAGCTGCTTGTACAGATCTGCTTCCGTGTACTAATAAATGTACATTAACAGCCAAAATTATTAGCAAAAAAATAGACTAAAAGAAAGCAATTTTATTTTTCTTTTCAACAAGTTTTTTATGCAAACCTCTCTTACAAGACGTCCATTGCAGCGCGGATAGTCTGGACAAACTGTTCCTCTCTCAGAATCACCAACAAGCCGAAGATTGAGACTTCGTGTGTTGTGCTTGCAAGTGTCATCATCACACTGAAAGTAAAATCAGAAGATTCAGATTAATTCTCAATAACCACATAACTCACTACTCCAATGAACCCCAGAATAATCAGCAAGAGGTCAAATTACCGTCATTGTACCCTTATAGTACATTGAAACAAAACTGTCTGCTTGCCTTTTCACCTGAAAGATAAATACAGAATCCGAGTGCATCCTCAGTAGATGCTCAATGTAAATAGGGTATTCAAAACCAATATATTTTTTCAGAATCCGCGTGCATCCTCAGTAGTTGCCTCAACGAATAATTAGTGGTAAGTGCAAAATCACACGAGTCAGTCTATATACCTGGTTGGCTATCATTGCAGGAGACAGTCTGCCCACATCACCTTCCCCTGGACATTTTGGACACCGCAGTTTATGCCAAAAATCGATGGTAGATTCCTCAGCTTGTGGCCTTGTTGACTTTCCAGTGATTGACTTCGAAATGGAATTCAAGATATTTGGACAATCAAAAGTACCAGAGCAGCTAGGACATGCCAAGATCAAAGGCTCACAACCCTGATATCTGCAGTTCATCACATGGATACATGTGTTATTTTCTCATAGAAATCTTCACCCTTTCATTCTAATTTGAGAAAAGAAAAAAAAATTGGTTTAGGAACTAGTGGAAATAGTATCAAAGATTTGGGAAACAGTTATCCACAAGATATAAAGAAACTGGGAATTTCAGAATTAAAAGCATACTACAATGAAAAAGTTGAACGAAAAAAAACTGAATAACCTGCATTGGGGAAAAGTAATGCACGCTCCTTTAAATTTTCGAAGTATCGCTTCAGTCTCTAAAATAATTATAACCGTCAACTAAATTTTAATGGCAGTCAGATAAGGTTACCTCTCTTCATCGTCAACAGCAAGGGACAAGCTGGAAGGGTCGTCTCTGACAGCTTCACTTGAATTAACTTTGAACTAAAATTTCCAATTTTAAAAATACATTAGAGTGAAAAACCCTTTCAATCACTTTCAGAGTTGTCTGGGAGGGATAATTTTACCTTAGAAGAGTCAAGCCCTAAACAATCAGCTAAGCGTTCAGGGCTGGTACCCTGAATTGAAGCACAAAGACGTGATACCACAGGATGAATCTGCCACAGGATGAAGCACTTAGACATCAAGACAGAGGAACATACTACATAAAAGATCATAGTCCATGACAATTTGGTTTAGAGAAAATAAACCAGAGAACGAACCTGCTGGGCCAAGTAGTAATCAATGTCAATCATCCATTTCCCATCTTCTCGTTTTAGTTCATCAGGATGTCTAGCACGTTGAGCAATACCAGTTGAATTAACTGAACCGGTCCCCTGTCCAACAAATGGGAGTGGAGAGTGAGAAGCTACACATGATGAACATCACCATTTGAATGTTGAAAAAAGGGCTCAATGCTCAATTAATATCCATTCAATACAGAACACATTTCTACTGCATCCAAACCTGCTCACAGCAAATGATATAGGGGACTGTATCGCCAACAGAGCAACCCGTAGAATAACCACTTTGCTTCAATCTTTGGGCCACCTAGGATTGTTTGCAGAAGTATCAATTAGAATAGATGAATGAAAAAAACACATCAAATAGATGGGACCAGATCAATCAATACTGGACTTTAAATATCCTTCTTGAACTCACTTGAACATGTGGTTGGTTTTTGGCATCTGGGTATGCTTCAGGTGGTTTAGTTAATGTCTTGGTGATGATATATTTCTCAAGGGCGACTTGTCCTTTTCTCATGTCCTCTTGCACCTGTTCAATATGCAACATTAATTGATACATTTTTAACAACATGCTTCAAAATCATGAAAATGCAACTCAATTCAATCCTTTTGATCATACAGCCACATAATAGGAAATGAATTTACAAGGACAAAAACCCTCAACAGATTTAAAATGGCTCAGGGAAACCCACAATGATTTCAACATGGCAAACAGAAACAACTTCAGTTTCTAGGAAATTTATTCATCAAAAGGAAAAAATAGGAAAAGAAAAGAAAAAAGCCCCCATCTTATCTTCTGATTTTTTATTCTCAAAAGAAACATACTTTCGTTATATAGAAAAATGCAGTCCAATTCAGAGGACAAGATACCCACTGACTGAACTATCTTATCTTCTCTTATCATTCATTCATGATTTAACATTTCCTCAAGCTTTCTCAGCCAAGCCTGTCTCATTTCAGCATTTTACCTTCTAACCTTCCCCGCTTACCTCTGAGCTTAAATTTCTGGTGATTAAGAAAAAACCATGTCCCCAAAACACAAAAGAAAAACAATATGAAAAGAACAATGAATTCACCTTCATCAGAGAGTTATGAATTGATTCAACAACATCCTCACATGACCTGTGAGCATATGAGCCACAAATACGACAGATTAGTAATCTTTGCACAAAACCAGACTGGCAAAGTCGGGGAAAAAAAAAAAAGCTAAAGCATACCCTCCTGACAAAATCTGACTTAGGCAGAAATCTCCCTGTTCCTTTGAAAGTAAGCTCCAGTCTCGACGAACCATATCGAGGCCCTTACGTTCAATAACCTGCAATGAAAAATATCATTTTTATTGTCTTCCAAGAAAGGGTGAACTAAAACCTGGAGTATGAAATTTTTTTTATACCTCATATGGCGTCTCATTCTTGAATTGCACCTTTACAGCTGCATATTTCTTCTTCTTGAGAAGCAGCATTCTCTTGTACAAACCATCAAGATCAATTTCTAAACATCTGTACTTTTTGTTAACCTGGATGCAAAGAAAAACAGAAAGAAGATTACTAGTATGCATAATTTTTGTGAGGCAGATGCCACAAGCTAAAGCATCTACTTTTAACGGGAGAAACCCCTTTTGGGAACCATCTATAAATAGTTATGAGAACTATTTGTGCCATATGATGTTATTTTCTGCAGAAACATCATGTATAAATATAATGGATTTTAAGCTTTCTTTAAGAAAAATTACGGATTTTCCAAAGGAATGTGGAAGAATGAAACTCTCAATGTAACTCAAGACATTCACATCTGTTACGAAAATAATTCCTACAAATTGCAATCCTCTAATTTGCAAGAGAAGGGTCTCAAGTACAAAGTTTACAGACCATAGAATATTTAGATAACACTCTTTTGTGGTTATAACCTCACCTCTTGAATGACTTTCCATGCAATTGCTTTTGCTTTCGCAATATCATCCAGTCCACTGTAAATCATTATTGAATCTGTATCACCATAGATTACCTGCCAGATAAAATAAAGTAGCACATCATTCAAAAGCTAAATCTCAACTGACATAACTTAGATGTAGATATTAGAAGACTGTATCCACTACTTCTATTATGATATACAAGAAATTACCTCTAAGTTCAAATTGTTTTGAACAAGATCAACGGTACTTTGTAGAATCTCCCTCCCCTGCACAACAATTATGGGAATTCCTCAATACTGAATAGAAGCAGTAAGTGTAAAAGCCAACATCTGTATTTATATTAGATATGAACAATTCGCTAGTACAATGTAAGCTAAGCTAAACATATTTTTCTTACTTGCAGTGTTATAAGCTCTGCCAGTGGCTTTGCATAAAATCTCGAGTTTGAAAACCCCAAGCATCCATACATACTGCAGTACCCATCCATATATACATAAATAAATAAATAAATATATATGAATTGAAGGACAAGTGATATATAATCAAGATGAGGACAACAAATTAAAAGCCTAAACAACAAAAGAAACCTGTTTGCAGTCAGCTTTAGAGCTTGCTGTTGAATGTCAAGTTGCTGAATCTTGAGACCAGATGCAGTCTTCATCCATTTCTTCACGTTTCTCCTCCGTTCAACTAGATCTTTTAACAACTGCAAAGTAGTGCAAAAAGATATCATATATCTGCACCTACTTTCTTAAGAGAAAGAATATGGAAACAAAGATATGAGGCATACAGCTTCATACTATAATAGACATATCATTTGGAAATAATCTGTTTGAGCTAAAATGTACTGAATGAATAAACAACAAATCATTACTGAGGATGATATTATACCTCAGGTAGAAGTCCAGTTGTCTTACTAGATGGCAAACGAGGAGCCAATCCTTCCTGAGATCTCTCCACTGTTGTGAAGCATATATTGTATTCCTGTAAAATTAAATAAGTATTGATACTCACAAGAATGTGCAAAAGATTTTACTTCACTTAACATTAGGGAGACAAAATATTAGAAAAAGGCAGCAAGGGGAAAGAGAAGGTTTAGGTAAAAAATTCAGATAATGATAACAGAAGTGTTAATGTTAGGAACCTGAATAATAGACGGGTAAAGACTATTGAAGTCCAGAAGTAATATGTACTTGTCATATAAACCTCTCTTTGGCTCCAAGACCAATCCACCTGCATAGGCAGGACCTTTTTTGCCTTTTCCATGACCACTATGTGCATCATTATCAATATTTATATCGTTTACATCCAACTCATCAACATTTCTCTCATCAGAACCATTATCTATTCTCCGCTTTGTCAATTTTGTTTCTTTTGGATGAGGATACTTGTCTGGAACGATATACTTCTTTGCATGGAAAGCATGCAGTAAAAGATATTCTACTCTTTGTGCCCTAGCACCCTGAAAAATGTATATATTAGATTTAGACCAACTATACCTTTTAGGCTGTGTCCATTATCAAATTTTCAATTTAATTCATAAAATATAAAAGCATCATACGACTCACTTGTAGAGTTTTTCCCCACAGGTTACCACTTATCTTAGTCAGCTGACGTGTGAGGGGAAGAACACTCAAATGAAACATGAGTTCCATAGACAGCCATGCATCTGTCTCTCCATATTCAATCTGAATACATCAAAAACACTATTACACATGCAAGTAGACAAAGTAAAAATTCTGCATTTATTGTAGGAAATTTATCCTTGAACTGTTAGTGAAGTTCTTACAAGTCATATCACTAAGCTTGCATTGAATTTTAAAACCTCAAGGCGTCAAGAAAACTAAACAAGAACCGTGTTTTTTTAGGAAGAGATTGACACAACTGGTAAGCATAATGGGCCATCACTACATGTTGCAATGGCACAAATGAACGACAAGGACCAGTTAAAGTGGTTACATTCGGTGTAACCACTTTTACAGATATTTACACAACCATGAACCGTCAGCCAATTGCAGAATAAAAAGAACAAAGCTAAGTTAGCTAACATGCAAAGTGTACTCTCCTAATACATTTTTCTAGTACATTATTTTACCAATTTTATTGATATTTTTACTTGCATTAATTAAAAAAATGGGTTTTCGGTTTTATAATCACGGCCCCTTCACTTAAACTGTATCTATGTATGATAGAGATACTATGAGATTACAAAAACACTTCAAGTAGTCTAGCACAGATTAACAAATCAATGTTTAACTACTTTAACAACAAAACAAACAAAAAACAAAACAAAAAAACACATATGGTAAATAATGTAAGCATGAGAACTTACAAGTTCCATGAGAAACTCTGATTTTTGAAACATTCTGGGAATATCATGTGGCATGATCTCCTTTCGGTCTTTGTTCAGCTGAGTCTTTGCAAGTTGTGTCAAAGAATAGCTAACCTGGAAGAACAACATACATCACATACATGAGATGCTGAGAGAAACTACACCTCATCAGAATTACCATGTATATAATCCCCAACGCAAGTACCCTACCTCCTTCAATAAGTCACGGGAACACAAGTATGTATCACACAGAAGGCGACCAGAAATGCAGGACATGATCCCTGGACTTGCTCCAGACCCAAAAATGGTGCTTCCTTTTGCAAGCTTAGGCATCACAGAACGCTTGAGGCGGCCTATTTTGGACCACATGCTGCTTGGCACTCTGCAAACCTGCAAAACTTGAACATCTTTATATTTTCATTGGAAATGGCAACTCATAATACCTACATACAAAGCAGCATTAATGGAAACATTATAATAAATGGCAATTTTTGCTTTGGTTCTTTTCTGGGAGGGGGTGCTTCCATGATAGAGCAGAATTTTCATTTCTAAAAAAACTAGAACTGGCAGCATGAGTAAAATTGCGTATTTATGAGAAATGGGCATTTGAAACAATAAAAGTACTAAACAATGCACTGGAACGGCACAGCTGCAGAAAGCTGCATTTGGAGAATGAGTGTTTTATTTCAGAATTGGAATCCAAATCATCTACAAGAATATGCCAGGCTTTTGTTTGATTTTTATGCAACAGACAAGAAATGTTGTACTAACAGATCATATAACTGATGAGGAACTGCATCTAGTCAGCAGTTGGGATACCATTTAGTTTGTCTCTAGATGCAAATAATCCAGCAAAGTATAATTTTATTAATAACAAATATTAGAATGATAGTTTCACGACTTTCTCCTTGTTTATCTTGTTTACAACTCATTGAGAAATACATAATATGGGTAGGTAGGATTAATTTTAACAGAAAGCAAAGCAAAAATATTCCCACCTGAGCTCTGTGGAGAAGGACATCCAGGTCAAACCCAGATATATTGTGTCCAACAAGAACATCGCTATCCAGCTTGTATAATTCAATCATCAAACGGTTTAGCAAAGCCCTTTCACTGCAAAACAAAGTTAAATATACTTCAATGGCAGTACATAAAATACAGTTTTTGTTAGGATAGTTATTACTTTTTCTAGAGTGAACAAAGAAAAGGACTGACTGAGAACTAGATTCATGAGTAAAACTTACCTGCTTTCAATGCTTAAAACATTTGATCCAGCTTTAGAGTTCTTATCCGTAGCCTCTTTAGTGAATCCCATTGGAAATATGCCTCCATCAAGCTTACGGATAACAGTAAAATGGCTCAGCATACCAGGTCTTGTCCATTCTGAGGTCAACACGGGAGTGTCAATCTGAAAGACCAAAGAGCACAGATATAAGGATATTGGAACGTATTTGTAATTTGCTTTAGCAGGAATAGAAGCATGTAAGAATTTATGACTTCAAACTTTGTTCACTGTAGAAGTCCAAATACATGGATAAAAGTTATAAACATAAGATTAAAACAGAAATTTACACGCTATGGCATAGACTTTAGACAATTGTGTATCCCAACAAGACGCATCAATAGTTACAGAGAAAAAAGAAACCAAAAAAAAAAAAAAGAGAGCAGCGCTAAAAAAGATTCTAGAACAAACCTTGGCCTTGTGACAGCAGATAACAGATGCAGAGACAATTTCATTAACATTATGCTTTTGGTTGATAATAGTTTTTAAACTTATTGCAGTAACAACCACTGGGGGACTCTCTGCAGTTTTCTTTGGGCAATTTGAAACCCCTATGTCTTTTGCAGAATCAACTATCACCTCAAACTTGCACCAACTCACCTGTATATATAGAATAACCGAAAGTGTTACAAATTAACCTGACAACAAGCAAATAAGAATTTCATAAGCACAGCTAGAATGATAACTGAAGTCCAGACTTGAGGATCTCACCCGTTTTGGGGCTGGGCAGATAGAAAACTTTGAAACTGATAACCAGGAAGGTCCTTTTATCTTCCTTTTAACAAGGAAAAGCTCCAACGCGCTGTATGTTGCAATATGTTAGGTTTTCTCTTATTTCTTAAGGAAATGAGTCTTGAGTAACATAAGCTAGCTGTATTTTCTAGGGTTACCTTACCATCCACTAGGAAACAGCCAAGCCATGAATAAAAATATAAACTCAAAAGAAACTATCTGAGAATAATAGATCAGACACCAAACATGAGGAACAGCACTAACTCTTGTACCTGCAATGAGTTCCTAGAAGAGCACAGAAAGTTTCGCCTTTTAGATCTGCTGGAAGTGGGGGATCCTGCAACAGTGCAATGAGTACTCATTAAGAGTGCAGTAAATAAGATTTTCCACTAAATCATCAAGTCATTAAGCATCACTGTTTCACAGACAAACTCAAAGAACAAAAATCTTTGAAACTCCAAATTTTTACGAGAAAGATGTAGCATAGTTGATATGCAATTGGATGTGTACTTCAATGATGTAACTGATTCATTTACAGGTTGAGTGTTATACCTTGAATGGATAATTGATCTTAAGTACATAATTCTCTCCTGCAGGTATGTCAGATCGCTCAAATGCGTATTTCCTCTGTGATATGTTCAAATAACACAAAATGAGCAACAAAGTGGAACAAAACATTTAAGTGCTAAGAGGATTGAACAAACTTCACTTAAATTCAATCAATGCGCATTTGGAAACATCTCAATGAGTGAATCTGCAGACCTTAACCGGTGCCATGCTAAAATTTGATACATTGAGATCCAACAACTTCTTTGCTATGTCATTTTTCAAACCTGAAGCCACATCCTGAGAAAGCAAAACAGTAAAAGCATCAATAGCAGCGAAAGAAAAACAAAGACTAAATTGTATGTTCGTTTATGCCTATAAAAAATAAAATTTAAAAAAAACACTTACGTGCAGCTTCTTACGGAAATCTGTGGATGAAATCCTTGACTCTTCAGCATCCTTTTCAAGCTTCATCATTTCATCAGTGTGAAATACAGAACTGTCTGGAATTGCGTAGACACATCTCTGCATGTTCTTTACAACCATACAACAACTCTGGTATGTACTTCCTGCTTTTACCTATATCAAAACAATAAAACTATGAAAGAGTGCAACATGATTAATCATGCAAGACTAAAACTACACTTACGCAATCAAACAGATTACAAACGTTCATTGTCAAAGAAAACACCAGAACTTACATAACATCAATCTATTGCCACATTTACCTTCCCAAATAGATAAAGGGTGCCTATATTAGCTCCATATAACTCTTCGTAAGCATCAAGCATGTAAAAAGGCAGTGACCCATCTTCTTCCAGATCAAAATCTGAAGTCTCTTCACCATTTGAGCCACTGTTGACCTCCACAGTACCACTACCAATATCCCCATCCCCTCCAGTTTTCACTGCCTTCCATCCAGCCATAGCGCTCAATGCCGGGTCCTTATTATCTTCCTTAATCTTCGCATTCAAAGTAAAAACCTCTTCCTTCTTAACCACGGCTTCCACTTTCTCCTCAACAAAATCCACCCTTTTCTCCTCAATTACCCCTCCATTTTCTGAAACATTATGAGTTTGCTCACTTGTAGGATCATCAATTTCAAAACCCAAGTCCTTCTTGCTCTCATTTTCGTTTGCCCCTTCATTAATCAGCACAGAATCACTACCATTTGCAACAACTATATCCAATTCAGCCCTCCTTGTTAAACCAACACCACCATCAGACCCTCTCTCACTCTTAACGCAAGAAATCGGCACGAAACTCTTTTTCGAATGCCCCCTCCTCCGTTTCTCTCTGTCTTCCTCGTCAGGCGCAAACTCTGCAATCACATCATCCACAATACTATCGCAGTTCAACCCTTTGCCCCTCTCATTATCTCTAGTTTTCCCAAACACCGATGATGTAAACATAGAAGACAGCCTCTGCTTCCCCATCATCGCCGCCGCAGCCGTAAGCGAAGAATTGGGCTTTTTGGGCCGAGCCTCCTTCTCCTTGTCCTTCTCCTTTTTCTCGGCTCTCCTCCTCTTCGGCCTATCGCCGCCGTCAGATTCATCCGACGACGGCCCAGCCCGGGTCCAATCCTCTTCCTCGCCCTCATCGCAATACCCCAGGCCATCGTCGTCGACAATGAAACCTCGAACCTCTTCGCGTCGTTTCGCGACGAGCGCGTCGTACTCGTCGTCACCCACCGTGTCGTAGATCGGGTTCTCCATCTTGATCTGGAACCCACCAGCTTCGGATCGGCGGCGCCAAATCAATCCATTTCCAGACCAAAAATTCAATTAATCGACAATGAAAACATAAGAACAAAAGTTCATCATTTTGAATTAAAATAAATAAAAAGACCGTTAAAACCGACCTTGGGAAAGAATCGCTGTTCGCTAGGGAACCAGAAGCTCTGAAAAGTCTGGGTCTTTTTGGGTTCTCTTGAGCCTTCTTCTTCCTCCAGCGGCGACAGTCAAAGGTTGAGTGGAGGTAGTGGTGCTAGGTGGGTTACGTTCTTGACTATCTTACCCCTGCTTAAGTTAGCTTTAAGGACGAGGGAGTCACAACAACAAGCTGGCTGATTTTTTTCTGTCCTAGGGGTATTTTTGACATAAAACTTTTTTGTGGTTTTGGCGGGAACGGAATTGGATTTTGGTGGGACAAAATGGCGGGAATGGTGCAGGGATCGTTTCCTTGACTCGGTGAGCTGACTCGCATGCCAGGTGGCGCTACTCTATTCTATTAACTATTCGTTTCCTTGAAGTGATATTAATAGCACTGTCAAAAAAAACTTATTATTGAAAATGATGAGTGATAATAGTTTTATTGAAAATATTTCAAATATCATAACGAGGGGAGATACACAAATTATCACATGTACACTCATTTCAAATGATGACTAGCTTGCTTGTAGAATCATCCCAAACGGGGGGTTCAAGAGTATGATTTGTGTTTAATAGCGTGCTTAGTGTGACTTCTCCAGATTAATTAAACTTGTAAGATTATGCAACATCTTTAATCAAAACGATATTTGATCAAACTCGAAACTTCGCATAGGATTAAGTAACTTTTTTGTGAATGTTATAATTTATAGATTATCCCCATCTCAAATCAAGCATCTCCTTAAGCTTTTTGTTGAGCGGCTAATAGAGTTATAAGCAAGTATGTGAAGGGAAAACATCTTCTTTTATAATAGTTAAGGAGATGCTTAATTCTATTAGCTGTTATCAAAGATATCAATAGATTTTATTTAGAAAGGAGATGCTTAACTTTATTGCTCAACTCTAAATAAAAATCTAAGCCCACCAAAGATATCAATCACTAAATTGTCATTCTTGTTTAATTAGAATATTAATTCATGGATTTTTTAAGATGTGATCAATTTTTTTTACAAGGAGGGATTTCAAATATGGGCTGTTCACCAACAAATTAGAATATGGGGCAATTACAAATGACCCATTAGTGTAGTGGTTTGAAGCAATTGTTTCCCAGGCAAGGTCCTGAGTTTGAGTCCTAGCATATGTATAGTGTGTGTGAGTTTAGTATATTATCGTCCTCTCTCAATAGGAAATGTCTTTAAAAAAATAAAATAAAATAGGAACAAATAAAAAATGGGGCAGTTTGGTGTAGAGTGGATTTCAATACGTCATCGTTTTAAGGATGTATCGTAGTTGTTGAAATAGAAAATCATCTTACTAAAAACAAATATATATGTTTATGAATTTAAGTCCATTGCGTAGAAGTTGAACCTTGGCAATAGAAAATTCCTAGCCCAAATTTAGATATGTCTTCAACAGAAATGCCTCTCTTTCTAGTGTTCAACATTGTTATACTCCCAGTTTAATTATTTATCGTTTAAATATGTTTCTAGTTCAAATTAACAGTCTAATAATATAACATGCTAAATTTTTAAGTTATAAAACAAAATTACTTATAAATTATAGGATTATAGAGAGCATTAAATCCGTTTTAGCTGGATTTCAATATGATTTAAGTGTAACAACCCTCCCCATCACCTTAATTAATTATATTCTAATTCTTGTCACACTAAAAACAAAGACGTGCATATCAATTTTGCATTAATTAAGGTCGCAAGTAGCTTTAGAATTATGAAAATAATGGATTAGGTTCTACAAGAGACAATTGCATAAATATTAGTTTTTGAACTTCCTGCACCTAAAAATGACGCGCCTAATCTCAATATTAACTAGAAGCGTATGAAGATGGGATGCAGATATCTGCATACACATATGAATTGTTTTCTATTATCAGCTGGGGAATAAAAACAACAATCGTATATAATCAGCGAACACAATGCATACGAAATAATTTTTTTTTTTTTTTAAATAGACAAAAAAGAAAAAGAGAAAAGGAAAACAATGATTCTTGCGTGCTTTGCATGCAGTGTAAAAAGCTACATGTTTTACCACAGACATAAGACTGTTTTTGTTATCAAATTAGTAGTTCACTATATATCTTTCTTATAAAATAAAAATTACTAATTAATTGCCAAAATTGTTATGGCGGTTATAGTTTTAGAGAATTGTTATTGACACTTTAAAATAGTCACCATTCACTTTATGTAAATGCAATTTTTCTTCAAAGGGAAAACATCAAAATAAGTTTTTTTTTAGAATACCAATAGCAACTCCCTAATTTTATTGATAATAATATTAATCTTTAAATTTACAAGTAAGACTTCAAATATTGTCTTCTCCTATTTTTAATAAAAATAATTATTTGTTTTGTTTTTTTCTCCTAACAAACCCAAATTTAAGTGATGACATTTAATTGAACATAATATTTGTGAAATAGTACATCTCCCCTAACTTAATTGATAATGTTATTTGTAAATGCGGTTCAAATAGCAACACTCGTCAATGTAGGTGGGACCCACCTATATTAAAAATATTTTCATAACGTGGCCAGTAAATATGACCCAAATATCAACACCCTTTGAAACAAATTCCTTGTATCTCAATCATGCAAAAGAAAGATGACTAGAAATAAGGATGGCAACTAGCTAAGTGTAACAAATGACCTTTTAACTTTAACAGATGTTAAATATAGTAAATATACTCACAAATATACATTTATTTTATTTTACTTTTATGATTTAACAAAAATTGTACACACTTTGGATTTGGAAAACCTTGGGTCTTAAGCAATTGAATATCATATTCAAAGTTACTATTTTTGGACATTAAATGCATTTTCACAAACGCTGGAGAAATAAGATGGGAACTCTCAACCAACAGCCAAATTGAGCCCCGCGTATTTACATTTTCACTCAAAAAGCAGAAGCAGCAGCAGCCAGCAGCCAGCAGCCAGCAGCTACTTGTAGACACAGCAGATCCTTTTCCGATTCCAAAGAGTCCCATCACGCCAGCTGCCATTAACCTTTTCCACTATTTCTTCTTCCTCTTCTCTCTCTCTCTCTCTCTCTCTCTCTCTCTCTCACTAAGCTCTTCACTCTTCTTAAGCTCTCCCTTCTTGCAAAGCCACAGCTTCACAATTCTTCACACCGACCCATCAAACACAGCTCATGAGAAAGCAACAGAATTTGAAATGTCTGGTAACCAAACAGAGCACATGAGCGACCACCTCTCGGAGCAGACCTCAATTTTTGGTCTTCGTTTGTGGATCGTTCTTGGGGTTTGCGTTGGAGCTGCTTTTGTGCTCGTTTTGTTTCTCATTTCCCTCTGGTTGGCCTCCAAGCGATCCAAGAACAAAACTTTACAAAAACCCACAATCCCAATTGTCTCCAAAGAGATCCAGGAGATCAGGGTCGACCATGTTCGGACCCAAGTCCAAGCTTACCCATATCCTGAACCCGACCCAATTCCCAGAATCGAAAGGCAAGCCTTGCTGACGCCTACAGAGGATGAGAGCCCAATTGGGTACCAGAAAGTTCACATTGAGATTGGCAAGGACCATAGGATTACTTATCCAATTGGGTCTTCTTCTTCTCATGGAAGTGGGGAGGCTCGTGCTGTTGATCAGGTGGCTATGGTGGGACCTGAAGTTTCTCACTTGGGTTGGGGACATTGGTACACTCTGAGAGAGCTTGAGGTTGCAACAAATGGGTTTGTAGATGAGAATGTCATTGGTGAAGGAGGGTATGGGATTGTTTATCATGGTGTGTTGGAGGATAAAACTCAGGTTGCTGTCAAGAACTTGCTCAACAACAGGTTCTCTCTCTCTTTTTTTTTTTTGGAAGCAATTCTTTTCTTTTATAGTGTTGTGTGTCGGTCAGTTGAGCTCTTATAATTTGAGGTTTAATTTGTGTTTGATTAATATAATTTTGTTAGCCATTGTGTTGTACTAATTGACTGATGTTGTGACATTGAATTAATGGATTAAAAATGGGGTATTTGAAAGGGGACAAGCTGAGAAGGAGTTCAAGGTTGAAGTTGAGGCAATTGGACGAGTTCGGCATAAGAATTTAGTGAGATTGCTCGGTTTCTGTGCTGAAGGAGCTCATAGGTACTCTGTTTTTGCCTAATTGCCTTAGCTTCATTATTTCAATTGTTCCCTTTTAGTCTTGCAACCTTAATTTTATGGTGATCACAATATTGATGCAACTCAAAATCTTTTATCTTGAAGTCATTTATGTAGTACTGTTTGTTTTCTCATGTGATAGGATGCTTGTGTATGAGTACGTCAACAATGGGAACTTAGAACAGTGGCTTCATGGGGATGTAGGGCCTTCCAGTCCTCTTACTTGGGAGATTCGAATGAATATCATACTGGGAACAGCAAAAGGGTGCAAATCAAATCAATTTAAAATTCACATATGTGATTTAATCCTTGATCTTTCTTCCTTCTCCTACCCTAATACATGGCTTTCGTCATAACTGATTTAATCTTGTAGGTTAACATACCTTCATGAAGGATTGGAACCCAAGGTTATTCACCGAGATATAAAATCGAGCAACATTTTACTTGACAAGCAGTGGAATGCCAAGGTGTCAGACTTTGGCCTTGCCAAGCTCATTGGTTCTGAGATGAGCTACATTACAACCCGTGTCATGGGAACATTTGGGTAAGTTGGACCCTCTCTCCATGTGCATATATGTATGAGTTCATGTACTTGCATTTTCTTTCATTGACGTAATAGCAATTTGTTGCTGCCTTTTGAAGATATGTAGCTCCTGAATATGCAAGTACAGGCATGTTAAATGAGAGAAGTGATGTGTATAGTTTTGGGATTCTTATCATGGAGATAATATCTGGGAGGAATCCAGTTGATTATGGCCGGCCACCAGAAGAGGTTTGGACAGTTTTATACTAGCACTTTGTTGAATATAAGAGCTGAAAAATTTAGCTAATCTTTCTCATGGTTGTCTACTTTCCCTGTTTCCCCTAATGTTTCTTTTAATTGAAAGTCTATAATTTTCAGGTGAACTTAGTTGAGTGGCTTAAGAAGATGGTTGCTAACAGGAATCCAGAGGGAGTGTTGGATCCCAAGTTAGCTCAGAAGCCTACTTCGAGGGCATTGAAGCGGGCTCTTCTTGTAGCTTTACGTTGTGTAGACCCAAATGCACAGAAGCGGCCAAAATTGGGACATATTGTACATATGCTAGAAGCTGAAGAGTCCCCTTTCAAAGATGTATTCGCTTCTTATTGAATATGAATTTAAGTTCTCTCTGTTTCTCTCTCTCCTTTGATTTCTTTTGGCACTTGAAATACTTTCTGGGTTGACATAGCATACTACATAAGAAGGTAACGTATCATATCACATCACATCACATCAGATGAATGAGCCTTTTCAACCTTTGCTGTAAATGTGGAAAATCAACTATGCTTAGAGCACTGATGCTAGATATAATGCTACTCCTAATCAACCATTTCCTTCTCCATGCAGTTCATTTATACATTTTGATTTATGACCTGATTGTGCGTTCTTTCTCCCTATTTCCTTAAAATCTTTATTTATTCCTTTGATGCTATCATTTCTTTCATTTCGATGTTTCAATTCAATTTTGGTACTTATCAAGTTGTGAAATTTCAGGATCGAAGACCTAGAAGGGCCGCAGAATGCTCAGATGGTGACAATGTGAAGGTTGGGCTGAAAGAGAAGCAAGTAACTGAATCCGGTGATAGGATCGGGTATGAAAGTGGCATGCACGCCGATAATACAAGATGGAGACATCAAGAAGAAAAGCTGTGAAAATTTTGCCAAACTTGTTTGAATACAGAAGCTGGCCATTGCAAATGGTGACAAAGTTATCCAGTTACATGCCTGGCTTTTACGTAGGGTATTACTCTACATTGTTTGCTGATTGTGTTTTTTGGTCCACATAGTTTCAAAAGAACGCCTGATTCAAATGTTCTGGCAAATGCCATTGTTCAGGAAAGCTTTGAGCATGAGTGTGCCATGTAATTTATTAGTCACATTATTGCTCACTTCTGTCATTCTTAAATAAAATTATTTTCATATATAAAAAATTCAAATCCAAATGATAGTTTCTTCATTGTTAAGATTGCTATTGTTGCTGAGAAATGACATAGGGTGGCATTGAGATTGTCAGTGTTTATATCAAAGCTCTAAAAGTGAATTCCCTAAATCAAATGGTCCTTTTAGACACTGAAATTCATGCTAAAGTAGTAGGTCATTTTTTAATTTATCATAGATAGCATTTTTGCTCGTTACTTTAACTCAAGGTGTATCCTCTTCCTCATCACCATTCTCAATACTTGAAACATGTTCATATGCATAACCATGGTTTCATAAATATAAAGTAAAAAGTTAATCATGGTCATGCCTATAAACACACGTTAAATATTAAAAGAAGTGGTGAGAATACACCTTTAGTTAAAATGCAATGACACGCTTTTTTGTTGGAACCTCTAGTTGGCAAGTAGAGGGTTATTTTCAAATTTCAAGACAGCCCACATGATAGCAATTTAGAGTTTTTATATGAACTGGGGCCAGATGCACATCATCATTGATTCATCCCCATGTAACATGTTCATGTTGTTCCTAAATAGTATTAAAAAAAATTCTACTAGTTGCAGTTTTGATATTTATGACCGTTAATTCTTGGTTCCACGTCCATAAAAAACTAATGCTTTTCTCAAACCTCTGGTGTGAACTGGCAGGGGAATCTCGACAAGATTAATGATCAATCCCTTCAAGGCTACTACATATTCTTCTTTTTCTAAAAAAGAGGTTTATCATATTTGGGAAAGAATAGTTTAATTAGGACTTCATTTTCAAAAGGGAATGTGTGGCTACTAGCTATAAAAAAAACCACCCCTTAGCACACTTGTATGCAACTCGGGAATGTAAATATAATGAATTAGGGGAGTGCTATCAACCTTCTCTCAAACCTTCTCTTTTGGACATTCTCCCTTCTTCTCATGACAAGTGTCGCTTTCCTTACACTTAAAACAATGTCATTAATGCATCACACAAACTAGTTTTTGTTTTCCAAGTTTACCCTTATTAAATGTATTAATTTTTTTTAATAACAAGCTAATTTTTTTACAACTTTCTTACCATCTTGTTAAAAAATTAAATAAGGAAATAAAAACTGAAGTTTAAAAAAAAAAAAAAAAAATTCCAAAGAGAATGTGTGTTTTGTCATAAAATTCTAAAGATGATAACAATGTCATAAAACGAACTTTATTTTTTTTTCAAAAAAATATGACGTTTTTTTTTAATTTTAAATTATTTAATTTTTAATAATGTGCTAAAGAAGTTGTAATAAAATTTGAATAAATTGAAGGAAATATAGAAGCCAATACATTTTAAAAGGGTAAACTTGGAAAACAAAAACTAACTTGTGTGATGAATTAATAACATTGTTTTAAGTGTAAGGAAAGTGACACTTGTCATGAGGAGAAGGGAGAAGGTCCAAAAAAGAAGGTTGGAGAGAAGGTTGCTAGCATTTCTCAATGAATTAATCGACTTTGCAGGTCCCTTTGTAGATTCTTTGGAAATGGGTATTTGTTTTTTTCTGTTTAGGATCACATTTCTGTCCAAATGCTAAGAAGGTTGGAGAGAAGGTTGCTAGCATTTCTCAATGAATTAATTGACTTTGCAGGTCCCTTTGTAGATTCTTTGGAAATGGGTATTTGTTTTTTTCTGTTTAGGATCACATTTCTGTCCAAATGCTTCTTCCATACTACCTACCCACACCACACCAAAGGAATGATTTTTTGTAATTCTGTTTTTTTTCTTTTTTTTCAAAAGTGCAAGTAATATTAAAAAAAGGAATTCGAACACAAAACCTAATATGCATTATTATGCATGAATGCAAAGATTCAAATACAGACTTCGAGTGCAGAGGTTTTTACATCTCTCCATTGTAGCTTCTTGCATAGGTGGTCTAGTTAAGTGAAATCTCTAGGAGACCTGACAAACCAACTTGGCCCAGCTTTAACTTTACAAAAACTTCCCACCATAATTATAAAAAGAAAAGGAAAAGAAACAAATTTAAGAAACTCTTTATTGGTTATGACAAAATTCATAAATGAAAAGAGTAGAGAGAATTGACTGTACAAAAGTTTTTACTAGTTACAATATTCGAATAGATATTTAACTCAAGGCCCAGAACAATAGAGGAATGAAATTTTTTTCTAAAAAATTATGTTCGTGTGGTTTAAATATTACAAGCGAGGTAGCAAGCAATAAGTGTAACAATCATATCCAAATTGAGAGAGTCGTAGCCAAAATTGTTCCACACAGCCACAGCAACTGGACTGATGTATCCTGAGAAGCAAAGTTACTGGGAGATTGAGATTGAGTGGTGGTGGTGGTGGCGGCCGCAGGTGGTGGCGGAGCAAGTGTTGGGACGTCGCATTGACCAAGTGTAGCATTACTACCATTTCCCTGCTCATACATGATGGATCAAAAAACTTAGACGATTCTCATATTTTCCTTGTTTGATTAGTTTATAAAGTTGTAATGGTAAATTCCACTCTGAAAGGAAATAAAAGTTGCAAACCTTGCAATATGTAATTCTGTCACACCCACATGTGAGATGGCCATTTGCTTCATCCACTGCTTCTGGGG
The DNA here is from genome assembly GCF_002207925.1 of Prunus avium. Next base: position 210,666 of record NW_018921305.1, read on the forward strand.
CTCCCCCACCATCACTTTTCTGCAACAAAGAAAGCAATAGGTTAGGCATGCATACAAATATGTCCTTTGTCTACTTTGACATTATTGCAAGGATTTTGCAATGGACAATGTGTCCATAACTATACCTCATAATAATCAACAGCAATGAAGTTTGCCCACCGTTTCCCTGCTGCTTCATAACAACTTTTCGACGCATTCAGTAAGGGAGCTGAATTGTCCAGGCAAGACGCTGATGCGTTGGGGAGATCGCGAAAATAGTTCACGAGAACTAGTGATATAGATTTTGTGTTCATGGGAGATGATTCAGCACGATTCGGACATGAACCAGGTATCATCCCGCCATTTCCATCTGAGAATACAGTACACAAACAAAATTGAGGAAGAAGTGCAAGAAGCGCATCAATCAAATGATATGTTCATACTTTGATTTTAAGTAACCTAAAAGCAGTTTACAGAAACTGCCTAAATGATAGAGTTTGGATGTTAAATGATCTCACTATAGATTCTGGAACAAACATTAAACAAACAGTCTGGTGAGGTGCATAACTTTGTAGCTCATATTCCACATGTTCTTCATAGTGCTCGAAAAGCAGGGTGCAGAGGGTAGGGTTCTTAACTAAGTTGTATTGCCTTGAATTACTAAAAAGACAAAATTGACAGGATGAAAAGTTTAAAAAAAGGACTCACATTGATTTTCTACCACGTAGTTCCACTCATAAGCAATTCCCTCTGAAGCCTCCTTAGCTGACTTAGAGGTGAAGACCACCAGCCTCTGATTGTTCTGGACCATATCGTCCACGGTTGGCCAATCTTCCCCATTCTTTGGCATCTGAGCAACTGGGAACCAATACTTTTTAAGCCCAGCTGCCTCAAAGACCTTTGTCAAGCCCTGTGGAGATTCTACATAATCTTCAATAATAATGGTGACAATCTCTGAGGGGTTTGCTTCCAAAAACGCTTGAATTTCTTTCAGCACATTAATAGCAGGTTGCTGCAGAGAAAATCAATGCACAAGCAAAATCAATAAATCAAAAGCAACATTTTCAATTTTGCAACCTTAATATAAAAACTGATCTAAGAATTTACATGTTTACTGTTGGTAAATCATCACTGAAGCACTTACAAATGCTGTTAGGTTGTAACATTTGCCACCAGTTGAGTGACATAACCAGATGTCGTTGAGGAAGTCATACATATCCAGCATAAGCCCTCGAACTCCATTCTGCCAATAATAGAAAAGCATATTTAATTTTGACAAAAAATAGAAGAAGAGTAGACACTAAAAACAAGTAAATAATTCATTTCCATAATTTAGGTACACCAAAACAAGAAAAATATGTTGTGGGCAGTAGACTGTCAGAATAACTACATGGAGGAGAGTAAAGTGTTTCAGGTGGATTGGGTGAATGCTTCTCTTTTAGTAAACACAAATAGGCTCCATTTCTTCTTTGTTAATCAAAGGGACAGGTAATTAGCAAAGAGAAATAAGGGACAGATAGACATGTGCCTCAATGATCACTTACACAGCTTAATTTGAAAACTTTATCATTCTTTAGAAGAAGAAAAAAAAAAAACCTTTCTTTTTTTAAATTTTTTGCCCTTTTGCCCTGAGAAAATTGTCATGCTTTTTAAACCTATTGATAATCATTAGTAGGCTCCCTTAATAGTATCAGTTTTCAACGCTGAAGCTACAATGCATCGTGACAGCCACACGCTGGAAAGTTGAACAAGCTATAAAGGAGCCCTACGAATGAATATCAATTTTAAAGAAATTGGAAAAAAAAAAAATGCAACACAGATCAATACAACACACACCAAAGTTCAACATGAGCCTGCTGAATCACATCAACGGAGTGACAACTGCCACGTCATCAGACACAAATTTGTCAACCAAGAAATAAGAAAACAGAAAAAGGATAATATATATAAAAATCCCATTTGTTCGGTCAACAATTCAAAATTGACTACCGCATCAAAATTGAGATTGTCTCTGTCTCTCTCTCATTTCACCGAAAAAAATAAATTTGAGATTCGACCACGCCACCTTGCCCCTGGCACTTGGCAGGCAAGAACTTTACATTCCCAAAAAATTAAATATAAATATAAATTCCAGCAACCCAAATATTAAAAAAGTGAAAAACAAAAATGCAGGAGACAGAAAACAGAAAATAGGAAGGAGGAAAATTACCACACACAAAACAAAACAAAAAAAAACCTTACTTTGAGTTGAGAGGTTACGGTGTCATTCTGGTTCATCGGAGTAACAAGCAAGGATCCAGTGGCTGACCTCACCCCAGCTTGAGCGAATGAGTTGTGGGTGGTTAGCCATGAATACCGATTAAATGGCAGACCTTTCACCTAATCCAATAACCACCAATTAAATTTAGACAAAATTCATACCAAACCCACATGCACAACCCTAAACAATATTTAATTATAATTATTGACATGGGAAAAATTAATAACCTTCGATGTGGGACTTGTGGGTTGAATCCGGGTACATCTGAGTCGGGTGTTTCCATTTGCAGCGCATGATTGGCAGCTCAACCCGCCGTCGCACTCGCTGTCTTTGGAACAAGTCTCTCCGATCTGTTTGGCATTTGGGAAACCAAAAAGGTCAAAAAAATTTGATGCCCAGAAAATGAATTACAATATAAGCTAAAGATATGGTAAAAAGATGGAACCTTGAGACAGGAAGAGGAACAAAATAGGCAAACTGCGATGAACAGAGCTTGAAGCTGGAGCTTCATTAATAAAGTTCCCATCTTTATGTTCTCTGCAATCAAAGAAACAAAAGAAGAAAGAAAAAAGCAAAAGGGTTAAATTGGGTTGTGTTGTGTCAATGTGGTGGATTGAGGGGTTTATGGGTTTTCAAGAAAGGAAACAGAGATTTAAGGATGTGACATGACAAAAGGAAAAACCTTTGTATTGTAATTTGTACCTCAATTTCCAGGTTTCACCTTCTTTCTTTTTTTGGTTGGAAAAGTTTCAGATTGAACTTTATCCAAAGAGAGAGGGAGAGATGGTGATTGAGTGAGAGAGTGAGATGAAAGATGAGATGTGTATGGTGCTTGAAAGAGAGAGAGTTCTGGTAGTTTGGTTTTCCCTCTCTTTCTGATGAAGGTGGGGTTGGGATGTGGGGATGGTTTTAAACTCTCTCTCTCCTGGGCTTACATTTACACAATTTAATTTGACAAAAAATTTATGGGAATTTGAGGAAAGAGAGGTTTGTTTGGGTTACAGCCTACAGGGTGTCGCATAGGTTATTTGGTATATGACACAAGTCAGATGGAAACGCGTCGGCGTCCGTTAGGTGCTGGAAGGCTCCATGTCACTTTAGCATCTGCCATCTCTTTTGTTTTTCTATTTTTATCCTTTTTTTAATTTTAAAATTCACTATTTTTTTTTTTTTTTTAAAACACAACTAAACCTACACCTAAAACTCATGGAACAAAAGAAAAACTCTGGAGTCCACATGAACTCGACAAGCAAACACAACATCAAAAGGTGGCATCTCCATAAACATGCTTCAATCCAACACGGTTCCCATACGCATTATTCTTTTAATTATAAATTAATCAAACATTTATCAATGATTAGATCCAAACTTAGAATCTTTTTCTAACAAAATAAAGAATAAGTATCACTGAACCAAATGATAATAGGCCCGTAAACATTATAAATTAATAATAAAGCATAATCTTAAAGAGAAAATAATTTTACGAGAGCATGGTCTAAATTTTTATTTGAGAATAACGAGACTCACAACTCATAGATTATATTGTGAATTCAACATTTAATTAGAAAATGACTCATTGTGACCATAACTCAGGAAATGTATTGTGATTTGACTTTTGTTGTAGGATAAGAAGAAATATAATATTTCCTAAAGAATTTTATAAAAGTCAAAAAGATGTTCTCTATTATTATTACAACTACGAAAACTTTTAAGAAATTGTAATTTTTTTTCTTTCTAAATTATAACAAAAACAAAGTGATATTATTTGACATCTATTTTTGGTCTACTTTATGAGATGACCCACTATCACCTATGTATAAACTATGCCTAATGGTTTATGGATCATATAGATCCAATTACAAATGGAAGCTTTTTATTTATATTTTGTTTAACTTTTGTTCTTGTCTAGTGAACATTCATAATTAATCAAGAGTGATGCTAAATGAACTCTAAAATTAACTAAGTACATCTTATTATTAAATTATTTATTAAATTACTAATTTACACTAATATAAAATGACTAAAAAGGATATATTGAATTGAGAAACAAATATAATTTTAATAAATACACTATACTCACCATATTCAATCCTAATCAAACATAGAGAAGTTTTCGTATTGCTTAGTGTCCACAAACAACGCAACAAGCATTGACGGAAGCACAAGAAGTTGTTGTTGAATATTCGAAAGTCCTGTGTTCTATTAAATTACTAATTTACACTAATATAAAATGACTAAAAAGGATATATTGAATTGAGAAACAAATATAATTTTAATAAGTACACTATACTCACCATATTCAACCCTAATCAAACATAGAGAAGTTTTCGTATTGCTTAGTGTCCACAAACAACGCAACAAGCATTGACGGAAGCACAAGAAGTTGTTGTTGAATATTCGAAAGTCCTGTGTTCTTGCGTTGAATGTTCTATTGGGAGGGTATACCTATGGGAAAAATGCCTATTTATGGTCAATGAGTGGTATGTAGGCCTTGTGCCATTGTAAGTAGTTTCAACTAATTAAATGGTTAGCTATATGGTTTTCTTTCTTAATTCTTTTGCTATATGTTTCCTTCTTTCTTTATTTTTCTTTTTTCAAGTAAAGTTAGTGATGGTGGAGTTCTGATCATTATTTGTCCTTTGATTAAGACTTTTGACTACCAAGTATCGTTCGAATGGAGTTTATAAGGATGCTCGAAGTGTTGTTGTAATTCATGACCTTGCACATCATGTGGATGTTTTTTCTTTCTTTTCATGATACCAATCTTCAATCATATGTCCCATCCAATAGAAAAACGTAGTTATTTTTAAAGGAATTTTACTCATAAATAAGAAAAGAAACTCATAAAAACTTTCATAAGATAATAGAACATATTTGGAGGCAACAAGTTCAATAAATAAATAAAATCACAATGATTTATAAGAATCAAGCTTTGAATTTAAGGAGGTAGCAAATCTACTCCCACAACAGCTTACGAAATTAAAGATTTTGATGCAAACCTAAAATCTGAAAAAAGGGCACAAATTCATGTAAAAAGAGAAACATGGTTTAGGGTGGATGTTTTTTATTTCTTTTCATGATACCAATCTTCAATCATATGTCCCATCCAATAGAAGAACGTAGTTATTTTTAAAGGAATTTTACTCATAAATAAGAAAAGAAACTCATAAGATAATAGAACATATTTGGAGGCAACAAGTTCAATAAATAAATAAATAAATAAAATCACAATGATTTATAAGAATCAAGCTTTGAATTGAAGGAGGTAGCAAATCTACTCCCACAACAGCTTACGAAATTAAAGATTTTGATGCAAACCCAAAATCTGAAAAAAGGGCACAAATTCATGTAAAAAGAGAAACCTGGTTTAGAATTGGTATTAGGGTATTGCGTGATAGAGTGTATTATGGTGTACTATGGGTATTTTTAATAGTTAAATAGGGTGTTGCTTAGTTAAATTGTACATTTTGACTAAAATATTAAAGTGTACTTAGATCATAGGGTGTACTCAATTAATTTTAGGGTTCGTTTAGTAGCACTACAAAAAAAAAAAAATCAATGGCGGATTCATAAATTTTTATGGCGATAGACTCAACGGACATCATTTATTTATTCTTTAAAACAAAAACCTAAAAATAAGAAGCTTCGAAACAATGAAAGGGCAAAGTGAAGGAAGGACAAAGAGAAATTTCTAGGCGTGCCGGACCTGAAGGGAAAAGAAAGAAACACGTTTGGGTTCTAGAAATATTTTAATTTTCAGCCCTCTCTCTCAATGGTCTGGACCAAATTTGCTTGAATAAATACATAAGTTAATCTATTTTAACCTTGTATTTGCAGTCATGTATGACTGAATTAGTAAAGCCGTCCCAGTATGATTTTGCTTCATTGTACATATCAGTTGATCCGTTCTGTTAATTTGCTTCTAGACTTCTAGACTTTTTAGTGCAGATAATTTAGAAAAAAACACAGACATACAACAAACCAAATCATGGATTTAGCGTCCAAGACCAGTATAAGGAATTCATGGCTCACCTTGGTTTGATGTAAACTTCGATGAAATGGGGAAGTTGGACCTTGTCATCTGCATACAAGTATGCTTGCATGTGATATGAATATGATAATAAAACGTGTGTCACGCTTCACTTGAATCTTCCTTGGTTTAAGGTCAAAATTAACTTGGTATTTTACTTTCATCTTCCAACTCCTTATGAACCTTTCAAAGGTTCTTTGGCCCATTTTTCAGGTCTTTATACTTGAGTATGAGTGTAAACGTACGTATTATAATATGAGTAGATAATGAGTTTATGTTTTAGAAAATAATATTAAGAAATAAAATACGTCTTATATTATAGGTGAATTATAATATCACGTGACGGTCTGATGAATTTCCCGGTTCTTTTGTCAAATTGAGCAGTACCTTCATTAATATTGTTTGTAATTTTATGGTGGTACAAAAAGAAGACAGAAATCACGGGTGGACTATCATGTTACAGAGAAAAGAGGTACACCAGGTGGTGTCCCACTTTTATCCAAGCCATTGACAAAGATAAGATGGATGTGAAAAACTTTCTGGCAAACACTCATTTTGGTCACTATATGCTTAAGTGGTCCATATCTTATTGCTTAGCACGAAGGAATTGAGCCATGGATTATGGATATTTATAGCCAAGAATATTGTATCACACAAATGCCATTGCATTGCTCATCAATGGCTGCCCTAGCCCTGCAAATTTTATGTACAGTTTTATCTGCAATCACTCACTTCATCAGTTCAGTTTCTGCACAATCCAATGCTTATATCATCCACATGGACTCAAAAGCCATGCCAAAAGCCTTCTCTGGCCAACAGAGTTGGTATTTGGCAACCCTTTTATCTATCTCAGACAGTCCTAAAGCATATACTTTCAGTACCACAAAGCTCATCCATACATATACTAATTCTATCCAAGGTTTTAGTGCAATTCTCACTCTCTCTGAGCTTGAAGCTCTCAAAAACTCCCCTGGCTTCATTTCTGTCACTCCTGATGGCCCCCTCAAACTCCACACCACCCATACTTCTCAATTCCTTGGCCTAACTTCCTCTTCTGGTGCCTGGCCTGCTTCGAATTACGGCGAAGGTGTCATAATTGGTGTACTTGACACTGGAGTTTGGCCTGAGAGTGAGAGCTTCAAAGAGTATGAAGGAATCACTGATGTCCCTTCTAGATGGAAAGGGAAGTGTGTATCTGGCACCCAATTCAATTCTTCCTTGTGCAACAAGAAACTTATTGGGGCTCAGTTTTTCAACAAAGGATTCATCGCCAACAATCCTGACTTAGAGATTAGGATGAATTCACCCCGCGATACGAATGGACATGGAACTCATACTTCCTCCACTGCTGCTGGTCGTGATGTGAATGGTGCATCCTATTTTGGTTATGCTACCGGCACAGCAAGAGGAGCGGCGCCAAGAGCTCGAATAGCTATATACAAAGTGGTTTGGTTTAATGGTGCATACAAATCTGATCTTTTTGCGGCAGTAGACCAGGCAATTCAAGATGGGGTGGATATATTGTCAATCTCCTTGGGTTATACCTTGGATGACCGCTTTTTGGATGATGACACAATTGCAATAGCCACTTTTGCAGCCATGACAAAGGGAATTTTTGTTGCAGCTTCAGCAGGAAATGAAGGCTCTGGCTGGGGGACCTTACTCAATGGAGCACCATGGGCTGTGATTGTTGGTGCAGGAACTATAGATCGTGAATTTAAGGGAATTTTAACCCTCGGAAATGGTATGCAAATCACCTTTACAACCTTGTATCCGGGGAACTCCTCTAGAAGCCAATTGCCACTAGTTTTTATGGATGGCTGTGGAAGTGTGAAGGAATTGAAAAAACTCAAAAACAAGATTGTTGTGTGCAAGGACAATTTGAGTATAAGCGATCAAGTTGAGAATGCAAAGTCTGCAACAGTTTCAGGAGCTGTCTTCATCACCAATATTTCCCTCTCAGATTTCTACACTAAAAGCTCATTTCCAGCAGCATTTATTGGTCTGCAAGATGGCCAAAATGTCCTAAAATATATCAAGAAGAGCAGCAAGCCCACAGCAATTTTGGAATTTAAAAAGACAGTCCTTGGAACAAAGCCAGCACCAAAGGTTGATGATTATAGCTCTAGAGGGCCGTCTCCAAGCTGCCCAAGTGTCTTGAAACCGGACATTCTAGCCCCCGGTTCATTTGTCCTGGCATCATGGTCTCCAAATAGTTCAGTATTTGAAGTTCAGTCAGGCTCTTTGTTCAGTAAATTTAACATTGAGTCAGGCACTTCAATGGCAGCTCCTCATGTGGCAGGTGTGGCTGCTCTCATCAAAGAAGTACACCGTGATTGGAGCCCTGCCGCGATTAGATCAGCCCTTATGACTACAGCTAATCCATTAGACAATACACAGAAACCCATCATAGATGTTAGTACTAACCTCCCAGCAACCCCCCTGGACATTGGAGCAGGCCACATTAATCCCAACAAAGCACTCGAACCGGGACTAGTCTACGACACAACAGCAGAGGACTACATAAAGCTTCTCTGTGCAATGAATTACACAGCAAAACAGATACAAGTTATCACAGGATCCACTCACAGCTGTGTCAATCGGTCTATCGATCTGAATTATCCATCTTTCATTGCTTACTTTAACAGAAAGGGCTCAAATTCTAGTGCAAAAGTTGTACAAGAATTTAAGAGGACAGTAACAAATGTGGGAGAGCAAAGGTCTGTCTATACTGCAAAGTTGACAGCAATGGCGGGTTTGAAGGTGAAGGTGGAGCCAGAGAGGTTGGTGTTCAAGAACAAGTATGAAAAGCTAAGTTACAAGCTCACTTTGGAAGGTCCAAAATTGCTGAAAGAAGATGTGGTCCAAGGCTCCCTTAGTTGGGTTGATGATGGTGGAAAATATGTAGTGAGGAGTCCCATAGTGGCCACTAACCTCGTGCCAGATTCTTTATTATAAAGACCTCATTGTATATGCCTCCATTCCACAGAAACTCACCTGCAATCTATTATTAAATGTGTGGTTAGTCTTGTAGAAGTGCTGTGAGAAGAAGGGACATAAAATAATATGATCAAAATAAAAATAAAAAAATCAGCAAACGCAACATTTTTCAACTCTCTTTTCAATTTAGGCATTTTATTCTTCTCTTTTCGGTGGCTCTGTTATCTTTACCATTTACATTGAGAAAATGTAGCCAACGACACAAACATTGTCATCGCGATTGTGCAACTACTCGGTGTGAGAGATGGCTTTGAGTAGAAAGTGTAAAACGAAATATGAGTAAATTAAATGAAATCCATGTCCTGTGGATTCATTAAAGGCTTTTTATCACAAATAGTCCTTCAGGTTTACAAAATTATCACAAATTGTTCTTCAGATTTTTTTGTGACACTAAGGCCATCTCCAGCCATGGGCTATATCCCAAATATAGCCCTAAAATAATGCAAAACCCATCTTTAGCCATGGGCTAAATAAAATTTTGGCCAAATTTGGGCATATAGCCCTCCAACCAGGCCACATATAGCCCACCTTTAGTCTAGGCCAAATTTTTGTGGGCCCATGCATTTGCTTTTTAAATGCCAACAATAAAGTAAGATGATGTCATAGTTGGATATATATAATAAAATATGAAGGATCCTAAAATATAGCCTTGTATGGCTGGAGATTGAAAAATTTAGCCATGCACTATTCTTTAAAAAATTAATATTTTGGAGGGCTAAATTTTTAGCCCTGAACTACATTTAGCCCTATGACTAGAGATGGCCTAATAGTCCTTCAGGTTATCATCTACCCATCAAAATAGTCCTTCTAGTTAATTTCCGTCAAAACAAACTTTAAAAAATCACTGCCCATTCGACCAAACCCAACCCTCAAAACTGTGTCCCTCCATTTCCTCCTGGGTCCTTCCATTTTGGCGCCCCAGTGTATAACCAATCTTGAAAAGTAAATTCTAAAGAAATTGAAACAATCCAAGCTCAAGAGAAAGACCAACAATGGAGAGAACTCCAGAGAAAGACTAAATTCATGCTCGTGGATCAATATGAAATATAGAAGAAGTCCTTCAAATTCATTATAAATGGCACATCAAACACAGATTCCTCAATAGTTTTTTGAGTACTGATGTGATTCAATAGTTTTTCAGCATCCAGTACGGAACAGAGGATTGCTTGTAGTTGTCCTCATTCATTATGATTACCTAGGGGAAGAAAAACATGTGTAAAAAGAAGAAGACACACTAGAGTAAGCTTAAGACATCAAATATACAGTTTGTTCATGGCTAGGCTAGCTCAACTTTGTTTTTTTTCTTTTTTTCTTTTTCTTTGGTCTTCTTTTCCCCTTCTGCTCTCCTATATAAAGGCACACAATGCAACAATTAGAGGAAGCTCTTTGACTCTTTGGAGTGCCCTCAAATCCTCACACACTCCTTAGTTAAAAGAGCTTCACCCCCAGAATGGCAGCCCCTGATGCTTTCCTCTTGGCCTCTGTTTTTGGCGTTCTAGGTACCCTAGCTACTTAGTTCTTCTACCTCCTCTAACCAACCCCCCCTGTATTAATAATTGGGTTCCTTTTTCTTTCCAATTTTCATTTGGTTTTCAATTCTAAATTCTCTCTCCCTCTCTCTCTCTCTCTCTCTCTGTTTTTCATTTTCACAGGTAACATCGTGGCCTTCATGGTGTACCTAGCACCACTGTAATCTCTCTCTCTGTCTCGTTCAAGCACATATGGTAATTGTTGTCTAACTTTTTGCTTGAGCTTGGATTGTTTCAATTTCTTTAGAATTTTACTTTTCAAGATTAGTTATATACTATAGAGGCGCCAAAATGAAAGGACCTAGGAAGAAATGGAGGGAAGGAGTTTTGAGGGTTGGGTTTGGTTGAATGGGTAGTGATTTTTTTAATGTCAGTTTTGACGGAAATTAACTTGAAGGACCATTTTGATGAGTAGATGATAACATGAAGGACTATTGTGTCACAAAAAAACTTGAAGGATGATTCGTAATAATTTTGTAAACATGAAGGACCATTTGTGATAAAAAGCCTTCATTAAAATGATCGTGTGACCAACAAAGAACAATTCACGTGGGAAAGAACTTTAAATCAACAAAATTAAATATAGCTAAGAGAATCTCCAATTGATATATCAAATTGTTATGTGGACATAAAATGATACAAGATCTCTAGCAATGGCCACGTATTAGTGTGTTACTTTATTTTGGGTCTTGCAGAACCCGTAACTGAAACGGCATTGTTTTGACATGTTTGTGACTTTTTTCCCACTATTTTGGCCCATATTTAGGAAGTATATAGATGCTTCAAGGCTCATAAAGAGTACTCTTGAAGCCTTTAAGCCCCCATAAAAGGAGTGTCTTGAAGCACTCATGTTTCAGATTTTCAGGCCCAAGCAATTAACACAATTTACACAGAGTTTGCTTAAGCAAATAGCCTGCACCGACATTCCTAATTTTCTAGGCACTCCCTATTAAAACACTTCAATTTAGTCTTGTGTCATTGCTAAGCAAAAGCCCAAAAACTACACAAAGCAAAAAGAAAAGAAAAGAAAAGAAAAGGTGCACTTGCAGATCTGATATTCCGTAATGAAGAGCAGCATATATATATATATATATATGAACTTTGCATCCCCATCAAACAAATAAATAAATCTCTGCATGCTCTATCAATTTCAATATATAAACCTATGGATTTTAAGCAAGTCAATCCTTTAAATTAAAAATAAAAAAACTTCACAAAATTCTGTAAACCCTATATCTTTCATTTGGATCCATAACAAGTTGATCCAGTTAATTTTGTGCAACGAAGACGTAGGTAAAGGCTTAAATCAAACCCCAATTACAATATAAACCAATGGATTCTAACAAAGCAAGTCAATCTTTTTTTCTTAAATACGAGAGATATTAAAGAAGGGGAAAAAATCGAATCTAAATAAATTTGTATAAAACCTCCTTTAGTTAAACCTATCTTTGATATTTGGATCCATAAACAAGCCGATCGATGCAATTAATTGTGCAACAAAGAGGTAGGTAAAGGCTTAAAATAAACCCCATAATATTCATACTTTAATGCTCGAAAAATTATCAAGTGTCAGTGCACACTGTCAACTCCTCTTCCCCATATTAATTACCATCACTTTGAAAACAATAAACAAAACACAACACAACGTGCAGCACCTTACAACGTACGTTCCAGAGATTCTAACAGCAGAAGCAGCAGATTTATATATAATATCAAAACATACTCTTCCTCTTCACTCATACTAAACGCCTCTTTCTTTTTTTCTCTGCAAACAAACAAACAAGAAGAAGAAAAAAAGCTTTGAGTTGGCTTGAGCCTTGAGAAAAGAACTTAAACTAGAACAATGTCAGTGCTGGCCAAGACTGACTCCGAGGTGAGCAGCCTCAGCCAGTCCTCACCGGCGCGCTCGCCCCGCCGGGCGGCCTACTATGTCCAGAGCCCATCTCGCGACTCGCACGATGGCGAAAAGACCACCAACTCCTTCAACTCCAGCCCAGTCCTCAGCCCTATGGGCTCCCCTCCTCACTCTCACTCCAACTCTTCTCTTGGGCCTCACTCTCGCGAGTCCGCCTCCACCCGCTTCTCGGGATCCCGCAGTAAGAACCACCACGGCGGTGGGTCCCACCGCAAGGGGTGGAGACCGTGGAAGGATCAGTTTGGTTCCATTGAAGAAGAAGGCCTTCTTGATGATGATGGCACCAAGCATGGTCTCACTCGTAGGTGTTACTTCTTTGCTTTTATTGTGGGCTTCCTTGGGCTTTTCTCTCTGTTTTCTTTGATTCTATGGGGTGCTAGTAGGCCCCAAAAGCCCATTATCACTATGAAGGTAATTTTATTTTCTTCATAAATAATGTTCGATTCTGATATCAATTTACAATACTTGATACTTAGTCGATAACAATACTAGATATTGTAGATTGGTATGCTCGATACGAGCCAAATCACCTTCCTTTTACCAGTCGATTGCATTTTTTTTCGCATACCATTATTTCTTTTACGAAAATTGGATTGAGATGGAAATTTTGTGAGGTGGGTGTTTCTTGAATTTTGGTTGTATTTATATAAAACGTGTTACATGCAGAGCATTGCATTTGATCAATTTGTGGTTCAAGCGGGAGAGGATTTCTCAGGAGTGGCCACCAACATGTTGTCCATGAATTCCACACTGAAGTTCACCTTTCGTAACACTGCCACATTCTTTGGTGTCCATGTGAAACCAACACCTCTAGATCTCTCATATTCTCAGCTCACTGTAGCCACTGGAACTGTATGAAATCCTAACCATTTTCCCATTAATTATATATTCTTTTTTTGTTTGTTGGTAATTTGGTTTATTTGGGTTTTGCAGATAAAGGGATTTTATCAATCGAGAAATAATTATTTTTTTTTCTTTTCTGGTAATTGGGTTTATTTGGGTTTTGCAGATAAAGGGATTTTATCAATCGAGAAAGAGCCAGAGATCCATTACAATAACGTTGATAGGAAACAGAATTCCAGTCTATGGTGGAGGAGCAAACTTGGGAAGCTCAAATGGTGCACCCACTCAGGCAGTGCCATTGACACTCAGGTTCCTGGTTAGGTCAAAAGCTTATGTTTTGGGCAAGCTGGTCAAGCCCAAGTTCCACAGAAGGGTGGATTGCTCAGTGGTTATGGATCCTAAAAAGATGAATGTGGCCATTGCCTTGAAGAACAAATGCAGTTACCAGTGAATTATTTATTAATTGCCTTCTTTCTTGATCATAAATATGAAGTTGTACACTGTCTTTTCTTAATTAATTAAATTTTGTTTTGGTGTTCGGATTTTTGTAATGGTAGAAAAAATGTGTGCATACAGAAAGTGAATAGTAAATGGTAATGCGGATCTTTTGGACTTACAAACAAAGTAGGGCTCAGGATTTAGCTGCGGAGATGTAGGTGGCTTGATTCGTTTTTTTTTTTTTCTCTTTATTTTTCTTTGGTTTCATCCGAATTGGCTTGAACCGGTTCGGTTCCAGTTTCAATTCTCCAAGGACAGGGAAAATCCTAATCAGTTGAGTTATGATTGCCCACCTTTTAAACTCAAGTGTGCAGTAGTGTATAAATTAACAAGAAAAGAAAATTTAAAAAAAAAACCAAGATAGGTGGGATAACTTTGAACTGTTGCATTACCCCAAGTTGTAGTGAAGAACGATTTCCATATAACTTTTGGATGTAACAATTCAAATGGTTATTCTCAGTAATCAAAAGCTAGAGTGAAAAATAGCCTTACCAAATAAGGGTTTTTAGGTTTAATGGTTTCTGAATTTTGACATGATTCGCATTTTGGTCTCTTAATTTCCAAAATCGTTCCTAATGGTGTTTCAACTTTAGTTTTGTTAGGATAAATGATTATGCCGTCAATTTTGTTAACTTTTTTTTTATTAAATGCAAGGGCATGATTTAGAGACCATTAGACCTAAAATCCTTTTCCTTTTTTAATAGGGTAATGATTTCCCCATTCCAATTTTATCCACTTACACTCATTTTTTAATTATAAAATGGAGTGTAAGTGGATAAAATTGGAGTGGGAAAATCATCACTCTTTTAATATTAGAAGAGTGGCAAATTTGATGATGTCCTGAAAATCTTTTGCCCCTAACCATTGCCTAGATAAGGTAAGGCCCAATTTTATCCCAAAAGGCAAAGGAAACTCATTTTCTATTGTTAATCTAAAGCCTAGACAACCAATGGGAATTCAAGTTTATTATTGTTTTAAGAAAAAGACAAAATAATGATTCTGAAGAGTCAAAATTGTTCCAACTTATTTAATAATAATAAATTTATAAATACAATAATAAAAAGTCTAGTAAAATTAAGGATAAGGTTCACATATCTAACACATGTTTATGTATTAAAAAAAAGATTATTGACACAAGCATGAACCTTTTTCATCCAACAAACTTTTATTTCCCTTTTTATTCTCTCGAGTTACAACCTACTTTGGTGATCATTTGAAACATTCATTATCCACAACAACTTCTTGTAAAATGGACATTATTATATTACCACACAATAATCGCGTTTAAAACAGTTTTGTATGAACAACCAATCATGTGTATAATTCCATAAAGAAGAATCATGTGTTGCTTGTGGTTCATAAATTATTAATTTAATATGTATCTAATACTAATTATCAAGATTTACTTTATCATGCAACTAATCAATTTGTCGGCATACATCAAACAATTTGTTACTTGTACAACAAAAATACAGCATGGATAATCTTCAATTTATATTTGTTTATATTCAAGTCGTGTGAATCATTGTGGTTGAAGTTCGGACGCCAGACTATTAGTCTTAATTTAACTTTAAAAACCCAACAACCCAAAAATATGCTCGTAAATATTCGGATCAAACTAGCCGTGCAAGGGAGGAGAGGAGGAACAAAGTCCACGTATCATGTGAATTTGCAAAGATAAAAGATGGGTTTTGAGTTTTCTACAAGTTGCCTCTTGACCCAATTTAGGTCAATTCAAGTGTGTGTTAGCAGAATTAGCATTAGCACACGATGTCAATGTGGTTAATAGAAAAATAAGTTGAACTCCATCCTTGAATTTTCAAAGTCAAGAAGAAAGAGCCCAAAGCCTCACAACACTTTCATGGAAATCTGCAAATTTTCTCGGAAAATAATCTCAACTATTATATTTCTCAAGTCAATCAAAAATTTTCTTTACACTTGGTCACCCATTCGTGGCACCAATGAGGACCATTTCATCTACCAAAGTAAGACCAGACTGTTAAAATCATCTGTTACTGTCCTACTCCATATTTACCGTCACCAAAAATAATCAACAAATAATTGAATCTTAGAACCTTCGACTCTTTCCTTTCCTACTCTGTCCCAGAAAACTACCCAAAATTATTGAATCACAGAACTGTGACCCAATCTCCAGAGAAAGACCAATTGGGTGTCTCCTCCGTGACTAGCTGCAGCAACCGATCCTCCGCCGGAATAGAACTCTGTCTCGACGACCAATCAGACCCGGAATTCAAATCATTCTTTCGAAAAGAATCCCCAAAGTCTGATGAAATTTCTGAACTTGCCATCGAAACCCATTCTGGGAAATCGAAAGGGCCTCTCGGAGATGGTGACAGCTTGGTGTCTTCCAACAAAACGGCGTCGTGATCAGAAACAAAAGGATGGCTCAGAAGCATCTCAGCCGTCCAGCGCTTTTTCGGGTCCTTGACAAAACACTTTCCCAGAAAATCTTTTCCTTCTTCGCACAAGTCCTCTGGAATTTGCGGCAACTCATCTCCTCCGATTCTGATCAAGAGTTTGAAAATATTCGCTCCGGGGCTGTGATCCCAGACCGGTTTTCCACTCGCCATCTCCGCAACCAAACACCCAAGAGCCCAAACGTCAGCAGACGACTCGTACTCGTTGTCGTTAACAGATTCAGGCGCCATATACAGAGGAGTTCCTCTGACTTCGGCTTTCTGCTCTGTTTCCCCTGCTTTCTTCGCGAGCCCAAAGTCGGCGATCTTGGCCACTCCATTGTCGAAAACAAGAACGTTCTGAAGCTTCACGTCGCAGTGAACAAACCCTTTTGCGTGGACGAAGCCGAGTCCTTTAAGCACCGAATTTGTGTGTCGTCGGACATCGGCTTCCGCCAAACGACCGCCGTTTCTCTTGAGCTCGTCGGCCAAAGTACCTCCGGTCGCATACTCCAGCATCAAATTGTAAAACTTCTCGCCGTCCTCGACGGTCCGATCGTCTCCGAAGCAGCGGATGATTTGTGGGCAAGACCCAATTTGGTCCAGGATTCGCTTCTCGGTCTCGACCGAAGCACAGCAGTAGGTTTCAGCAGACTTGACGGCCATCAATGGCGGAAGTTGAGAAGATGGGTTTTTGGGCTTTGCGGTGTAGATGGTGGCAAAGCTTCCCCGACCGATTTCCTTTCCCCGAACCCACTCCATGGTTTGAAACTTGAAACCTTGGGTAGAATCAAAGAAGGGATTTTTCCGTGTGTGGGTTTTGAGAGCGATTTTCAGGCAGTGAATTGTGAGGGTTTTTGGTTTGCTTTGGGAGGAAGAAAGAAGAGAGAGAGCATGAAAAAGTTTAGCAACTCTTAAGCAGCAGCCTCTGTATATATAGCCTCTCTCAATCTGAATGAGTTAGGAAACTTTAGGTTTTTAATATTTTTTTTTATTTTGGTTGAAATATTTGGTGGAGTGGGGGCTAATAAGTTGATTGGTATCTTTAAAGCACGTGATAGGCAAAGGATATTTTTGTGTGCACAAGGACTGGTTTCCTATTCAAACGTGGTTTGATAATGATACGGAAAGATTTTTACTCGTCCCACGCGGCTTGGATGTCATATTTTCTGTGTGTAATGACTTAATTACCACTGTACACAATTTCATTACTTGGGCAGGTAAATTTGATCACCTGGGGAATAATGCAAATTGCAATTACTTGGGCAGCAGCAGCCATTCAG
The DNA here is from genome assembly GCF_002207925.1 of Prunus avium. The sequence continues at coordinate 228,420 of NW_018921305.1, forward strand.
ATAGGTTTTGGGGGTAATTGTTAGGGTTCGTTATCCTTTCAATGACGGTGTATGGGGCAAAATGCAATTACTTGGGCAGCAGCAGCCATTCAGATAGGTTTTGGGGGTAATTGTTAGGGTTCGTTATCCTTTCAATGACGGTGTAATTCTATTTATATTATTGGAAAGTAATGGCATGAAGTAAATGAGGAGAAAAGGGAATGCTACTCTTAATTAATTACATCAAATTAGATTAGGGTGTGTCAGTGATTGATTGGTCTCATTAAACTCGCATCCCCAACAAATTATTACCAAATCAGATTACAATAATTGATTAGTGTTAAAGTACATCATACATGCATAATTAAGCTTTTGTTTTTCCTTTTTTGATAAAAAAAATAATATAATATTATTCGTGTGACAAATTTGAATTCGCAGGAATTACAATCCTCATACAGTATATATTGAAAATAAAATCAAGACGTTTCTCATACAGGAAAAGGGAATTCCTTTGTTGTTCTTAAGTACATTCCTGATAAGCTCAGGAACTTATTTTGAAACCCTATCCACTTTGTTAGGGATAAGCATTAGCCTCACAAACCAAGTTCATTAAGAAATATTTTATGAGCGGTTCTATGAGAAAACACAAATAGTTTTCCCATCCCTTTCCCTCTCCCTCTCCCTCTCCTTGTTGAATAAGGTAGGGGCATCTTGTTGTTACTTCAAGAAAAAGAAATGCATTTAACTAATTTATAACCTGTTTTATTTGATTCACTTTCATTCGGATGTGGAAAAAGTACAATGTAACTTTCCATCCCTTTCCCTCAAGAACACACACACACACAACCAAAAAAACAACAACAACAACAACAAAAAAGAACAAGAAGGAAAGCAACATTGAAGGCATGTCTCATGTGCATTTAGCAACGACCCAAAAATTTGAAGGCCCTGCCTCATTTTATTCACTACAAAATAAACAAGGAACACACTTTTAATAAAAATAATAATTAATAAGCAAAGACATGTGTGACCATCTCACGTAATATGGGCCTATATTATTAATATTATTTATTCTGAAACAAAATTGCTCTATCTATTTCTATTGGGTGTAAAAAAAAATAAGAACCGACAGAATTTGTTTGCATCTATCTGTCTCGCCATCGACATTGTGGGATCAACCCTTCTCCACATTTTTGGTTCAATGGAATGTCATATGTCACGCTTAATTTTAGTAGGTTGATTGAATTGATTGCATTATGAACTAGATTATTAGTTAAAGCCACGTTTTAAATGTGCTTTTAAAAAAAATAGCAAAAAGGTGTACTTAAAAGACTAGTTATATCGCACACAAAACATTGCGTAAAAATACTAAATCTAACCACCCCCAGCTATGGCTACCAGCAGAATCTTTACAAACCCTTCACATCATATAGTAATGCGAGGTGATAGCTTCATTTCAACTCTTGTCTTCTAAATTCTTCTTTATTGGCTCCAAGAAAAAGAAAATGCAAATATCACGCTTATAGATCACATTATTGGTTGATCGCATCTCTTAAAAGAAGAGATATTTCTATGATGCCATTTATACTAACTTTAAACAATAGATGACGGCACATCTAAAATTAGAAATATAATTCGAGTTGGATTGGATATACTACGTTAGCATGTCACTTGATTATTTGATACGCTCGATAGCTTTTTCGAATGACCTCATTCTAGATAATAAATAATTTTCTAAGCTCAAACTTCCAAGCCCAAGCAAAAAAAATCAAATGAGATATTTTTGCTTCCCTGAAACAAGGAATAAAAAGAGACGACGCGCTGCATATGGCTAGTTGCAACTTTAATAGATAAGCCATAACTGCTGCAAATGGTGAGCAACAGTTGTATCCAACCAGTGGGCAGGGCAGCCATGGCAGTTTGTATAAGCAAGCATGCTTTGTAACTTCTGTCCACAACAGTTGCTTATACAAACTGCAAGTTGGCACGTTTCTCCTATAAACAATATTATCAGCCTCTTCCTTTCTCTTCTGTCAGGCACTGCACTTTCAGACTTGGAAGTTTGGAACCAACCACATAAACTTGCGAGTTACGATGAATTACTATATAATACAGGAACATCTTTATATATTATATAGTAAATTTGACTCTTCCCCTTCAAATTAATATTTTCTTACCTACAACCCATCATTTTATTTTTCTATAAATAAAACTCAATTTTTATAATAAAAACCCGATGACTAGGATCCAACTCATCAAATTTCATAATCAATCTTAATGTGTTAAATGTTATATTTTTAAAATTCCTATAATACCCTTGATTACATTTTTAACGTAATTTGTTTAGGAAATTAGCCGCAATTCCATGCCTATTAATTGTGTTTCAATTTTGTATAAATTCCAAGGATTTAATGAGTTAGTTTTTTCCTTATTTTTTTAAAAAAAGTAATTAAAGCTTGGTGTAATTACTGCCGTATGGTTTGAATATACTCATTGTTCCTATAAAAAAAAAACAAGAATATACTCATTTAAAACAAAAATTTGATTACTTGATCATTTCGTAATTTAATTTTCAAATTGATAGCTTATTTATTTCCTTTTATTTATACTAATTTCCAAATTTAATAATTGTTATGGTTTGAATTAATTTGTTCAAGGGGAAATAACATGTTGCTCTCTATTTGACCCCTATGTGTTTAGGTACATGAATTTACCTACATTTTTTCTTAGCAACCTATGCCTATAGGTAGGTAAATTAATATACAACAAACTAAAGTGCTACATTTTTCTTAGCTACCTATGCCTCTAGGTAGGTAAATTAATATACAACAAACAAAGGTAAATCCTTAGCCCAAAAATAAAAAATAAAAAAATACTATGGGTAAATAATTTACCTATACGCATTTATAGGTATATTGTAAAATAATTTACCTATGGGTAAATAATGTAAATAATGTACCTATTGGATATGTAATTTACAGAATTTTTTTTTGGGTTGCAATTTTAGGGGGCGATATGTTAGAGGGAATGACAACCAAAAGAAATGGGGTGATTGATATGTTATTAATAAGGAGTATTAATTACAATTATGGCAGTAAATGAAACGTTTGAAATAAATTATAAATAAAGTAAAAACGTAGGAATACTATGACCTTTGATATCCTACTGCTCATTTAAATTTGAAATTGGGTTTTACACATAGATTTATAGAGTGATGGGTATATGTCTAGGAAATAGAAAATGTAGGGACCTATATTGGACAAGCTCTATATTATCATATAATAAATACCTTAGTATATAATTATATGCAATCGTAACAAAGATTCCACTGAAAAATTACTCTTACGTTACAATTTGCGCGACAATAATACGATTTCATCGAAAAATTACTTGTGAATTATAAACTACGTAATCGTGGTACAGCTTCACCGAAATATTACTCGTTAGTTACGAACTACGCGATCGTGATACAATTCTACTGAAAAATGAACCGTTAGAGTAAGTGATGATAAAAGTAGTGTGTTGATTGGTTAAAAAAGCCAAAGCCGACACTGACGTGCTCCTAACAATATGGTTGGAAGTGTGTTCAAGATTGAAGGGCAGGTATGATGTTTGCCCACTTTGGATAGTTGGAGGCGGCTCTGCAACCTTAAGCCTTAATGAGGCTATGCATGAATGCACCAGTTGAATGGAAGTTCGGTTCACTTCATCTGAGCACACAGAATTTGTATGTGTGGGGGCCAGAGGCTAAAAAGGCCAAAGACCTAAAGCCAAAGCTGATACGGAATGTGTAATTGTCAAGTCAAGCAAAATATAAAATGTCATATTGGAAAAATAAAAGGAAAAGAAATTTTTTTAAAAAAAAGAAAGAATATACGGGGGCATAAAAGCTTTTTACCTGAACCTGAAACATGATGCCTGAATCCTGATGCGATTGTTTTTGTCCCATTTCCCCATCAATCAGTTGCCTTGCCTTGTACGTGTAATTTGCAACACAACACTTTTACGAGTCGTCACTGAAATTAAGGCATCCAATCACTTTTCTGTGCTATTCATGCGACATCGTTTTGTAGATCCTAGAAGCCACATGCTATAATTACTACCCATGCCATGTGTGATGTGAAATTGTAACAAGTTTTAGTGAGACTGTGAGAGAGAGAATGAAGCATGCATTTGCGGCAATCACATTCAAATACTGTTATATTATTTGGTTTTCTAATTTCCTTTTTTTATACTTTGTAAAGTTAAGTTCGATATTCGGAATTTCGGAATTCGTAAAGAATCCGACTTGTAATTTTGTTTCTGTTTTGTTTATTCATTATGAAAAACACATATTGAAAACAACTTAGACAACTCACATATTGCTATTTTCTTTTTGTATTTTCATTTAGCTTGGAAGGTGTATTAGTACTTTCTAAATTTATTCATCCTTTTAAGCAGATTAATCAAACGGTGACAGGTCGATATCGCAAAAAAGACATTAAAATATATTCGCACATGCCTAATAATGTTTAGGGTTATCGGTCGAAAACTGAGGAAGGGCAACCACTAGTGTTTAGGGGATTGTTCGTTGTGACAATTGGTAAGCTTCAAAACCCTAGTGTCTAGCTAGCTCCACTTTTTTTTTTTAACGCCATATTAATACGAACAACTTGTGGTGACCATTTAAAGAGGCTAGGATTTAGATTGTCAAGTGGCTAATGATCCTTTAAAGCATAATTTAGGCAGCAGCGAGCGACCTCCAATTTCACGTGCATATGTGATGATTATGGGGCCGGAATGGTAGACATATTGGATGGTACTAGTGGTGGTTGTTGCAAAGTAGGACCAACCTTCACACATGCAAAGAAAATTGGGGGATGAAATATCTTGAATCGCCGTCAAGAAATAAAAACAAAAGTGTCACAATATTTTCCTTAGGGAAATTAACTTATTATAAATTGTGAGATTTGTCGGTTCATGATGATATCACATAGCTAGTAGCCCACGTGAGCCTTTTTTTAGATACTCAGAACCAGCATGCTGATTCTTCTTCATCTTGAAGCCGACGGTGCGACCACGGACCCCTTCAAGGGTCAATTTACCCAAATATGAGCCGTCGGTCCATAATTCATAATATATATATATATATAATTTTATAATATTAGCCACCGCACAACAGGAGCACAAGGCAGATGGTGTGCAGTGCACCAAGTGCGGTCAAGGATGGATTGAGAGTCAACGTCCGTGTAAAAGCCAAGTGGGTCCCCCTAGGGGTTTTTCATTGAGCTTTGTTGTGTTCTTATGATATGAGCTTCGAAGGTGGCTGGTAGTGAGTTGCCAGTCGTGTTTGATTTGACCCTGCCTTAATGATTTTGGGGGAGTTTGTTGTTTCATTCTTCTGGTTGCAGCTGGGTTAGATTTAGACTGAAATTTTGTATGGGGCCGAATACGATGAGAAAAGTTGGGCTCACAGTTGGCTTGTCGGTTTTGAATTTGATCAACCAACGATGGTTTATGGGCTTGCTCTTTTCAGATCTTTTGTGTTAAACAAAATTAAAATCAAACGGGTGATCGCAATTTGATCCACTAATGGCAAGGTAGGTATGGATGATGGCGAAATTCTATAGAATGGACCTTCATATTAGCCGCATGATCATTTCATTAAACTTAAGTGAAGTTATTATTCAGATTAATCTCGTGACTAATATGAAGGTCCATATATGACACCCTCACTATAGAACGACTCATGGATGATGACCCTCAACAATGCGACTAAAGAAAGGAAAAGTCTTGTGGCGTAGAAGGAAATTGCACTTGCATGGAAGTTGATTTTTTTAGCTCCTTCCCTAAGTCCATGATTTGACTTTCATTTAAGTCAACATCTACGTATCTGAGAAAAGCTTTGTATTCCAAACTCTCTATTTTTGCCTCTATGATTGATTGATTTTTTTGGGGTCTCATACGACAATTCTTATGAAGGGGATGCTCCTTTTTTTTTCTTCTTTCTTTTCTTTCTTTTTCTTCTTCCCAACAGCTATTGTTCTTTTTCCTTTTTATCACACAACGACTATTTGTTCATTAGACTTAAATTAAGAATTCTCTGACAAAGTGAAGACTAATGTCATTAGATCAAATAGTCATTAACGGCGTTCTCATATCTTTAGACTATATATCGCTGTTTTTATTATTATTTATTATTTATATATTTTTTAAATAAAACTCAACATAATGAAATGGAGCAATTAAAAAGTTAGAAATCAAGGCCAGACGGTATCTTTGGTCATCGTTGCAGCCCAAATTGAAACTCCAGGGTGGCCCATACAACACCCCACAAGGTTTCGAAAACTTTTTAGCCACTCTCTGGTTTACAAGCCCAAGATTGATTGCGTATGTGGCTTGTTACCATATTCATCTTCTTTATATATATATATATATATATTTTTTTTTAATATATACAAACGTTATAGAGGGAGAAAGGTTTTATCGACACACACTATTAAGATGTCATAAAAGTTCGAACTTGAAATCATTGTTCTAGATTCTTTAGTATGTTATTTTGGTTAGGAATTTGGTGCTCAAATAGCGTTATTATTATGTACATAGTCCTATTTGAGAAGGATGCTACAATAATAGTCCAATTCGAGACAAGTGCACCAAAAGTGAATCTTGAGCTAGGTCAAACTTGCAAAAGAAGTATGGTTCCCCAAAAGTGGAACTGGATTGACATGCCCCAATGAAGCAATGACTAAAGATTATAAGATCCTACTTACAATTTTTTAAACCAAACTTTATGTTTTTAAATCAAAAGTTTGAAGCACTCAGATTGTCTATAGGTGAGCTTTCTCTGCGGTTCTTGTTGTTCTGCCACAGTTAATGATTAATTTATAGCAAACCGCAATTGGATGAGAAAGGTGGTTGAAATTGAATGGAGTTGGTGGAGGGCAGTTGAGATAGTTAAGAACAGTTAAAAACCCTCCAAAAACATTAACCAATCATCATAACACCACATTAATTTACCATAGCAAATTACAATCTTAACAAAACACTTTCCGCAGCAACAAGTAGATGCCGACTTACAATTTTTTAAACCAAACTTTATGTTTTTAAATCAAAAGTTTGAAGCACTCAGATTGTCTATAGGTGAGCTTTCTCTGCGGTTCTTGTTGTTCTGCCACAGTTAATGATTAATTTATAGCAAACCGCAATTGGATGAGAAAGGTGGTTGAAATTGAATGGAGTTGGTGGAGGGCAGTTGAGATAGTTAAGAACAGTTAAAAACCCTCCAAAAACATTAACCAATCATCATAACACCACATTAATTTACCATAGCAAATTACAATCTTAACAAAACACTTTCCGCAGCAACAAGTAGATGCCGACGACGACAATGCCATTGAACAAAAACAAACAAACAGCCTCAAACCTTAAAACCCAAAACTTAAATTACTAGTTAAAACTCAGCCCAACCAACCCAGCAAGCTAAAAACACCTGCATTTCGATCATCGTCTGCACCTGGCGATCCTAGAGCATCCTCGGCTGTACGGATGAACAGGGCCTCTGGCTTTGAAGCAGTTGTGGGTGTAATAAGACCTCCCTGACCTCGGCGGGCAGGGGATGCGGTTGGCCGAGAGAGCCCCGTACGAAATGTAGTACTTCACCCTCCGCCAGAACAGAGATCTGCGCGCGTACCCATGTTCTACGTCCAGCTCCATGTCCTCGCCGCCGTCTTCCTCCGCCGCCTCATCGAGCTCGTCGTAGAGCGGTGACATTGTGGAGCTAGGCCACTCCAGAGCCTCTGCCACCAACTTCAAGCTGGTCTCTTCAATCTGTGCGCTGACAAATGGACCCAAGTAGAGAAAAAGCAGGAAGAAACAGAGGAGGAGGTTGGGTTGGGTTGCAGAAGCCATGGAAATTCACAGAGAGAGAAAGTGGTGAAGTGGGTTTTTTAATTTGTATCTGAAATGATCTATAAAAATCAATCTAGGGTAGATTTGGGGTTTACATTCGAGGCAAGGGGGCCAAGGGTCACATGTGAGAGTGAGCAGAAAGGAGCTGAATTGGGTTACAGCTGGGCTTCATCAATGTACCGGTTATAGCGTGTCTGGGTTTTCGTGTTTTATCGGTGGGGTAGGTTTGGGTGTGGCAGGGTGTAGAGGTAGGGAGATTGAAGTTGGCGTGGGATTTGAGGGATATGGAACCTGAGCGGGGTCTACACGGAGTCGTGTAGTATGATTCGTCAGGTGTTTTGTGGTGAGACTGAGGCGCGGGATATTATAGTGTTTGGGGTGTATAAGACAGGTTCGGAATACGACGTTAAAATTTGGTGTTTAGTGTACGCGGCTTGTCGGAATATGTTGGCGTCGATCAGTTATTTATTTATTTATTTGTATTATTGTTTAACCAAGTAAACTTTTAAGAAAAAAGTTGGTCCTAAATTCATTAATATAAAAAGAAAACAATTTCCCTATTCCTTTGAAATAAAACAAATAGACTTAAGATTAGAAGGGAAAGTTGTATATAATTGGAAGCTTGATCATCTTTATTAGGAGAAGAAGATAGCTTAGCTAAGCTTCTCCTTTCATTTGGGTTGCACTTGGTTCAACTTCCTCCCTCCTAGTCCTAGCCTTGTTAGGGTGTTTAGGTCAAGCCATTTGGGCTGGTTTATCTTCTCTTGTTTTGGTTTGGGCTTTTGAGCCCCAATTTCAATTTCACCAAAAGAAAGTTGTATGGAATTGTGATAAACCCCTTTTGTTTTGTTTTGTTTTTTTTTGCACAAGCGATATTAAGCGAGGGGGATCTGAACACAAGACCTCGGGTGTAAGGATAGCTACTCTTAACCATTGAAGCTATAAGCCCCTTGCAGACCAAGAATTGTTTAGAAAAGATAGAACGTAAAATCCATTTATGGGCTTTGCCCAAAAAAAAAAAAATCCCAAATGGGCTTGGTCTGAGTTTGTTCTGTACTATTTGTGGCCCCTGTCCAATAACATTGCGCAGTTATTAGAGGGGGATTGCTACAGATTGGCCCAGGCTCCTTTGCAACTAGTATGGGGCCTAAAAATATATGAGCCGTGGGCTTTATAACCCAATAAAATATTGTGCCATATAATTTGCAAATATAACTGAATTTTGTGTAAATTATAATGGAGTCCTGTGTCTTATATTATCTTTGTAATTTTGTTTCTGGTATGATATATATGTCTTTATATAGAATTGTTTAGTGCTTCATGCTTATCAGCACCATGACTTTATGCAGATGAAGACAGGTCCTGTAGCCAAAGTGCCCATAGACTCCATTATAGCTCCAGATTAGCATGACTTGAACTCCGAAGTGGTCCATTCTAATCTTATTGTTTTTATTATCACGGATTGCCTCCCACTCCTCTCTTCTGTGCAAGAAACAAAGATAGCAGAAACTCGAAACAACCAACAACAACACACATGCGCTACCATAGTCTCAAACAGATGAGAGGGTAGGTATTAATAAGGGCCATGTTACTCGAGCACTTCCCTTTTCTCATTATGCATTATTTATGCATGCCCATTTAGTACTGCTTCTACGGGAAACACTTATGCTAGTAAGTGTCTTTCTTAGAAGCGTTTTTATTAAGGACAATTTTATTCAAGCACTTTCATTTTCTCATTTTACATTCTTTCCACACGCCCATTGTGGATTGCTTTTGTAAGAAGCACTTGTAGTGTCTTTCTTAGAAGTGTTTTTATTAAGAGAGTGTCAAAATTGTTTTGGTAAAAATCCAAATGATTCTTGAAAAATGTACTTTTATGACCAATAAGCATTTTATGCCAAAGGGAAGTTTGAACATCAAATCAAGAACTTCCCCATTAGTAATCCATAATGTATGCAATTGCAAGCTATTAGGATAATTAAGAGAAGGTCGGTGCATGGAGATTAAAACTAGTTACTCTAGGCTATGCCTAGCAATCAATCCCAGAGCAATGGGAGAATTAAAACCATGACCTCAAAAGTTTTGATATGCAATGTAAGGTTGACTCTGCCAATTCACCAAAAGTGCATTAAAAAAAGCAACTGTTGAATTTTGTACTTGCTACAAGTTGAATTTTGATTTTGAGGGCCTTGTAGGCACCGTCAATAAGATTCCTCACTGACTAATTTCAACAAATACGGTACGAAAAGCACTTGTGTTGCTTTCAATTATCATCAATAGGTAAGAAAAAGGTTTCTTTAGCAATAATGTTAATATGAGAACTTCAAGCAAGACAATCTGAGAAGAAGCAAATTCAACAGTAGCTGTTGGCCTGTGCAATTGAGGTGCAAAGTAAAACTTTTTTCTTAAATGCTTTTAGGCTTAAGAATATCATAGGGAGACAGAGAGAGCGATAGCTTGTACAGAAAACCTGGACCACTTTGTGAGCAATTTTATTATCTGCTCAAGATTCTTTGCAGTTGATAGCAATTGTTTTCTCTTTCTCACTCTCCAATCTTCTTTTTTTTTTTTTCCTTAACAGATGAGAGGGTAGGTATTAATAAGGGCCATGTTACTCGAGCACTTCCCTTTTCTCATTATGCATGCCCGTTTAGTACTGCTTCTACAGGAAACACTTATGCTGGTAAGTGTCTTTCTTAGAAGCGTTTTTATTAAGAAGGACAATGTTATTCAAGCACTTTCATTTTCTCATTTTACATTCTTTCCACACGCCCATTGTGGATTGCTTTTGTAAGAAGCACTTGTAGTGTCTTTCTTAGAAGTGTTTTTATTAAGAGAGTGTCAAAATTGTTTTGGTAAAAATCCAAATGATTCTTGAAAAATGTACTTTTATGACCAATAAGCATTTTATGCCAAAGGGAAGTTTGAACATCAAATCAAGAACTTCCCCATTAGTAATCCATAATGTATGCAATTGCAAGCTATTAGGATAATTAAGAGAAGGTCGGTGCATGGAGATTAAAACTAGTTACTCTAGGCTATGCCTAGCAATCAATCCCAGAGCAATGGGAGAATTAAAACCATGACCTCAAAAGTTTTGATATGCAATGTAAGGTTGACTCTGCCAATTCACCAAAAGTGCATTAAAAAAAGCAACTGTTGAATTTTGTACTTGCTACAAGTTGAATTTTGATTTTGAGGGCCTTGTAGGCACCGTCAATAAGATTCCTCACTGACTAATTTCAACAAATACGGTACGAAAAGCACTTGTGTTGCTTTCAATTATCATCAATAGGTAAGAAAAAGGTTTCTTTAGCAATAATGTTAATATGAGAACTTCAAGCAAGACAATCTGAGAAGAAGCAAATTCAACAGTAGCTGTTGGCCTGTGCAATTGAGGTGCAAAGTAAAACTTTTTTCTTAAATGCTTTTAGGCTTAAGAATATCATAGGGAGACAGAGAGAGCGATAGCTTGTACAGAAAACCTGGACCACTTTGTGAGCAATTTTATTATCTGCTCAAGATTCTTTGCAGTTGATAGCAATTGTTTTCTCTTTCTCACTCTCCAATCTTCTTTTTTTTTTTTCCTTTTTTTTTTTTCCTTTTTTTTTTTTTGTTCATAACCTATACACCAACTCTCTGAAGCAGAGGAGGCAAGGTTAAAATCTTAACATCTGTTTTACAGAAGAGAGTATTTGCATGGATGCATCAGAAGAACCCAAAAAAACCCAACAAGAAGAAAAAAGAAAAAAAGAAAAAAGAACAAAGCATGAGTAATTCTGATATGGTAGGAAATTGTAAAAAGAAGAAAGTACCCAGAAACCCCAACAAAAAAGATGATGTGATGTGGTAGAAAATTGGAGTATTGATTGAATGGTTTCTGTTCTGATAATGGAATGCAAAATTCCCTTTTCCAACTTTTGTCTGTCTCTCACTGTGCTCAGTTTTTCAGGCCAGCAATCTCCATCAGCTTTTTTGTCACATCAGATTTACTAATCTTAATTAGTTACCATGTCCATGGAACCTGCAAAGGGGTTTGCTCAGTATAAAGTTTGTTGCCATTAGTTAGCAAGGAAGAAGACATTTAATATTTTTTACCAGTGGCAAAAAATGAAAAGAAAATCAAAGATAAAGAAGAAAAAAGAGTTGTTTGTGGGGGCTAAGGTGTAAGCAATCACCATCACCGTCAGTTCCTAATCCACCTTGGGAAGAGTGCCAAGACCAAACAGCAGCGGTGCACGCCAGGATCAGGATACTGAAAATTACAATTCCACCCCAAGGTGGAAGAATACTGCACAAGTAGGCCCCAACCCCACTTCACCGAAAAAAGCTTTCTTATCTCGGTTTCATTGTCACCTTCTTTTTATCTCTCTCCACATGTCACTTATAAAAAAAGAAGAGATAAAAAGAAGGGGCAATGAAACGAGAGTATGAAACTATTTCTCCACTTCACCCATCACTGAAAAAAAAAAGAGATAAAAAGAAGGGGCCGGGGTTATGGAAGTATTTCTCCACTTCACCCGCCAGAATATGTCAACGCCGGTGACTTATTCCGGTGACAGCCACATTCAATTGGGTATTAATATTTTAAAGCTGGTATAGCTAAACTCTGGGAGGCTGGGTTATGTTATTATATTTTCTGACACATTTCATGTGACTGTGGGTACCTAATTCATCTTATTGTGTTCATAAAGTAAATATTTTTTAGGCAAAGCAAAGGCCTTTCAGTCAAAGAGATCATATAGTTCATGCACCTTCATTCAATTAGTGCTCTACCCTTAATCTGATATACTCTTGCATCTTTGACCATTTGTTTGATCAGAACCAAATGATCGGATGGTTGATGTGAATACTTCATTGAGATAGCCCTACATGATGGGCGGTCTCTATCATATACATTAATGCATTCATAAATGAGTTTTCTTGAGATTTTTCTATAGGTTTCCATTGATATATATATATATATATATGTATATCAAAGTCACTCAAATATTCACAACTTGCTATATAAAGTCCTTCCCACTTACAAGTGAAGCCTGCTGGATTCTGTAATTGGGTTTTTCTCAGTATTTAAAATCATTCTCAACTTTCCTTCACTATTTTATTCGCTTGCTTTCAACTTTCCTCCATCTCCTTATCCCTGTCACTGCACAACACATCTCATATATACAACCCTAAAGTCCCTCCTCTCTCCTCAGCTCCCCCATACCTCTGTTTTCTCTGTTTCTCATCACATTATTTCCAGTCTGTGTTCTGCACCCACTTCTCCATCTATCTCACTGTCTCTCTTTCAATAGAACTGTGTGTGTTTGTGTGTGTGTGTGGGTGGGTGGGTATTTGGTGTTTAGTGTACGCGGCTGGTCGGAATATGTTGGCGTCGATCAGTTATTTATTTATTTATTTGTATTATTGTTTAACCAAGTAAACTTTTAGGAAAAAAGTTGGTCCTAAATTCATTAATATAAAAAGAAAACAAACAATTTCCCTATTCCTTTGAAATAAAACAAATAGACTTAAGATTAGAAGGGAAAGTTGTATATAATTGGAAGCTTGATCATCTTTATTAGGAGAAGAAGATAGCTTAGCTAAGCTTCTCCTTTCATTTGGGTTGCACTTGGTTCAACTTCCTCCCTCCTAGTCCTAGCCTTGTTAGGGTGTTTAGGTCAAGCCATTTGGGCTAGTTTATCTTCTCTTGTTTTGGTTTGGGCTTTTGAGCCCCAATTTCAATTTCACCAAAAGAAAGTTGTATGGAATTGTGATAAACCCCTTTTGTTTTGTTTTGTTTTTTTTTGCACAAGCGATATTAAGCGAGGGGGATCTGAACACAAGACCTCGGGTGTAAGGATAGCTACTCTTAACCATTGAAGCTATAAGCCCCTTGCAGACCAAGAATTGTTTAGAAAAGATAGAACGTAAAATCCATTTATGGGCTTTGCCCAAAAAAAAAAAAATCCCAAATGGGCTTGGTCTGAGTTTGTTCTGTACTATTTGTGGCCCCTGTCCAATAACATTGCGCAGTTATTAGAGGGGGATTGCTACAGATTGGCCCAGGCTCCTTTGCAACTAGTATGGGGCCTAAAAATATATGAGCCGTGGGCTTTATAACCCAATAAAATATTGTGCCATATAATTTGCAAATATAACTGAATTTTGTGTAAATTATAATGGAGTCCTGTGTCTTATATTATCTTTGTAATTTTGTTTCTGGTATGATATATATGTCTTTATATAGAATTGTTTAGTGCTTCATGCTTATCAGCACCATGACTTTATGCAGATGAAGACAGGTCCTGTAGCCAAAGTGCCCATAGACTCCATTATAGCTCCAGATTAGCATGACTTGAACTCCGAAGTGGTCCATTCTAATCTTATTGTTTTTATTATCACGGATTGCCTCCCACTCCTCTCTTCTGTGCAAGAAACAAAGATAGCAGAAACTCGAAACAACCAACAACAACACACATGCGCTACCCTAGTCTCAAACAGATGAGAGGGTAGGTATTAATAAGGGCCATGTTACTCGAGCACTTCCCTTTTCTCATTATGCATTATTTATGCATGCCCATTTAGTACTGCTTCTACGGGAAACACTTATGCTAGTAAGTGTCTTTCTTAGAAGCGTTTTTATTAAGGACAATTTTATTCAAGCACTTTCATTTTCTCATTTTACATTCTTTCCACACGCCCATTGTGGATTGCTTTTGTAAGAAGCACTTGTAGTGTCTTTCTTAGAAGTGTTTTTATTAAGAGAGTGTCAAAATTGTTTTGGTAAAAATCCAAATGATTCTTGAAAAATGTACTTTTATGACCAATAAGCATTTTATGCCAAAGGGAAGTTTGAACATCAAATCAAGAACTTCCCCATTAGTAATCCATAATCATCACATGGACATGATGACAATGATGATGCAAATGCAAATGCAAAAGCAGCAGTCTCCTGATCACTTCTGTGACTCTTACCACAACAGCAGCAACCCCACATTTCCAGAGATGGATTTCACTTGGGGATCAAACTCAAACTCAAACTCAAACATCACCAACAACATTGAAACAATCTCATCTCTCCCCATTTTCCACAACCCAAATGCACTTTCGTCACAACATTCCCAGCCCACGTTGATAAACCCTGCCTTGCCCTCCTCTGTTTCTTTCATGGGAAACCAAATTCAGGAGCCCCTCACCCCAAGGCTCATCAAAACTAGCCCTCCTCCTAATTCATATGAGAAGAGAAACTCCATGGCTGCAATGAGAGAGATGATTTTCAGAATTGCAGCAATGCAGCCCATTCAAATAGACCCTGAATCGGTGAAGCCCCCGAAGAGGAGGAATGTTAAGATTTCTAAAGATCCACAGAGCGTGGCAGCGAGGCACAGGAGGGAGAGGATAAGCGAGAAGATTAGAATTCTGCAGAGACTTGTTCCTGGCGGGACTAAAATGGACACAGCTTCTATGCTAGATGAAGCTATACATTATGTGAAGTTTTTGAAGAAACAAGTGCAGACTTTGGAGAGAGCTGGGGCAGATAGACCGATTGGTGTTGGCTTCCAAGGGGCTGGTCAATTGGGCAATGTGAACTATTCTGCTTTGTTGAGGCCTTCTCAATTGGTTGGGTCTATGCAGATGCTGAGATGATGAGAGATTTGCTTTGAAATATCATGTATTGTTGTACGTTTGATCGATTGTTCTGAGGGGCATGTAAAGAAGTTAATCTGTACTTGTTACTTGTTGATTCTTAATGTTATTTTGAAGAAAATTTATGATGTATGCATGCATGCCTTCAGAAATTGCATCAAGTCATGTATTGGAAAATAGTATGTCCATGCAAACACTATTTACATTGCCCAAATATCCCAACCAACTTCAAGTGCAAAAATATTTGTTAAAAAGGAAAAAAACAAAAAAAAAAACCACTGGATCTACAGCAATTAATGATATAAGGCCTTTCACCATAGTTCATGGGCACAAGAGATCCACCAGTGGTTCGGCTTGAGTACTGTAGATAGTTCAGTTTGGAAGGACAAATTGATCCATGGATGTGGAAAATGGGGCATGAAGAATGTTATAGGCAGTGTCATTATAAATTGCATGCTCATGAAGATGGTGATTCACTAGTTAGAACTTGGTGATTCACTACTCATTGCACCGATGTCGTTTGAGGTAAAATCCTACACCTAAAAGGGTTCATACCTACTATGGATAATAGGGCTCATGCTTAGTTTAACAAGCTTTTGCATCTGTTTGTACTATATGTTTGTCAAAGCTAAAATGGTAATTTACAGAGAGCTTCAACCCACCCATATAAACATTGCATGATCATGAAGATGCCATTGGGGACTACATATAGATGACCATGTAGTGAGATGTTATCCCCAACTAAAGGTGAACAAGAAAATGGAACTTCAACTTTCCCATAGAGTCTCATTCACCCACAATGTAAAATGTTGAAAAAGGATAGAGAACTCTCTTCCCTCCTAATTAAGGGACCATCTTTCTCTCTTATGGTATTGTTTACACTATAACTTTTCCAAGTCAGGACGTCGTGCAAGTTGCCATGCATGGGTGGTTCATCCGCACCACCAACATCACTTGCACGTCCCGCATTATAACACAAGTGTAACGTGAACGTAGCCCAATTAAGAGTGTTCCATATAAGTTCTTAGAAAGTTAGGCTTTCGCTTTGAAGGAATGCCTTATTGGTAGCAACTTTTTTTATTGTTATCCTTCATGAAGAAATATCTTTTACCAAAGAAGAAGGTAACAATGAATAGCTAGTGGTTTCTTTCTCCTAGCATCATTGTTTTCTGCCATTAGTTTAAAATATGAGAGTGGTTGATCCAATTTTTGTGGGTTCCAATAATAAACGGAATGTAAAACAAGGGCAATGGCCTTTTTTTATAAAAGGAAAAAAGAAAAGAAAAGAAAGGAAAAAGTGGTTTCTAGTTTAGCTCCTGCAATGGAGGTGTGGGTGGTAGGTTGCCTCCCAGGGCAGGGTCGAATAATGGAAGTGTTTATGTCTCTAGGATCATGCCTCACAACAAACAGCCGTTTATCTCCTCTAGCATTAAAAAAAGAAAAACAAAAAAAAAAAAAAAAAAATTGCATTAAAAGAAGGAAAACAAAGAAAAAAATAATGGTCAAACCGCATCTATATACATCAAATAGACCCATGTGAGATACCTTACTAAGTTTCCAACATCCAAAAGAAGCTTTCATTATTAGAGAGGGCATAGCATCAAGTCCCCCTTTTTCACAAATCCATGAAATGAGTCGATCTTTCAACCCCGCAACAAGTGCATTGTATTTGCATCATCCTTCTGACACATTCTTCTATCATAATTTCATTTCCCATCTTCCTATCTACTCCTTTTTCATATTCTCTTATTCATCGGATTAATTTTCATCTTCTTCGTAAACTCGGATTATATTCGCGCTTAAATTTTATGAGCTACACTAACAACAACAAAGTCGCGTATTTATTGATCCAAAAATGTTAGTATTAGCAATAATCACCTTTAGCTGCTTCATATAAGCAAATGTTCGCTTGTCAAACAGTTTGAAATATGTAATTTAGAGCATCTAATAAAATAACGGTTGAGCAATTGGAGTGCACTAAATTAAGATGGGAAGAAGCCACTATGAATGAAGATAAGGTGGTGTGACCGTGTGAGCAACAAAGGAATTCTTTTAGATAGGAAAGTTATTATTTTTATATATATCTATATAGCATATGTATGAATGCAGACGATAAAATGGTTGGTTGGTTGGTTGGATTAGATTTTGGCAGGGAGGGGAGTAGCCAATTTAAAGGGGGGCAGGTGGAGCACGCGTATATAATATCTTTGAACCAAATTCTCTCTTCCTCTCTTATGTTGGAAGATGACAATTCATTCCCATGTCCCTTATGCAAGGTGAGATGTATTGAGATGATATATACACACAGTAGATCTCCTTCAAATCTAAGGGAGAAAAAAGAAAAATATATTTGATAGAAATTTAATTGCAAGGTTGGCTCCAATCTGCAATTCAATTCATCTGCTTGAAAGTTTAAAAAAAGAATTGAGTTTCAACTCTTTGTTTCGTTCTTGTTGGTATTACTTTTTGCTAACATGTAACCAAAAAACTTACAATACAGTAGAATTTTGTGTACCAAGACTTAGAGATCCGACTTCTCGAAAGAATTTTTCACTGAGTTGAAACTTGCAATTGCAATTAAACTCCTAAAACTCTTTATGCTCTGATTCATAGTGCAGTGATATTTTGTCTTCCCACCGTTGAAAGAGTACCAAATTCGAATCATAATCTTCAATTGATAAAAAGATAAGACTCCCTAAGCCCACTAAACCTTATTAAACTTGGTGAAGTTTTATTCTGTGCTTAAAGATTTATGGCCTCTACAAGGGGCTTATAGCTCATCAAGTGATTAGAATAGCTACACATGTATTCGAGATTCTGTATTTGAATTCCTCTCTATTGATATCGCTTGTAAGAAAACAAAAAAGATTTATGGGCTTCTTGAGTTAAATTGCCTTTGAGTCAAGCAGCTAGAGAAAATGCCAAAGGCCACATAGGTTGAGGCCAGAAGGTCAGGCATTGAGGGGAGCTTAAGGAAATTGAATAGGCCAAATATTATTTTCTCCGTTGCACAACAACAAAGAACCCTATGATGGGCTAATAGGATCTAGTCAAGTGGAAATGATCTCAGGTTCGAACCCTGTGATGGGCTAACATGATCTGTAAACTACCGCTTTAAACTTTTTTAAAATTAAAAAAAAAAAAAAACCAAAGATGGGCTGTCATGAAATGCAACAGTACTACTGGAGAGTTGAATTTCAAAATCCGTATTTGGACCCCTAAAAAGCTAAAATGAACCCACGTACAGTTGGACATTGCTTAACGGGCTGAGGCTTTTTGGTTGAAGGGCCTTCTTTAAGAAAGTCCGGCAGTGGCACACAAAATTGTGTTCAATGTCCATGCCTTGATCACAAACCAATCTTGGTTCCTTTAGACCGGCAAGCTTATGATTTTTACTCTAATTAAACACATCATGATCTTCATTTGAGACAAAATACGATGTGTTTAATCTCATAAGGTTGATGAAATAATATAAGAGATGAATTGCATGCAACAAATATATAATTAAAAAATATGGTCTTATCGCAAGCTCATTTGCTATTAAAACAAAATAATTTGCATGCTTATCAGAAACATAATCCTCTACTCTCTCTGAACTCCATTTCATTTTCTCTGAAATTAATTTTCTAACTCTAAATATCTTGTTGGTGGGTCTTTGGTCCATATCTTAGGATGCAGATGTACTTAGTGAAAAATGAAACACTTATGGCAAATGACAACGACAAGACATGCCGATCAAAGTTTTGGATGCTTCTTGAATATGTTTTATTTTTACGCACAAGATTTATGTGTAAAATTTAGTAAGGGAATACGGATGAGACTGTAGTACCTAATTTTATTGACGCCGTCGTTCCATGAGAAAAATGAGAATGAAATAACACGTTTTAGGTTAAATCAACATTCACAAAACATAAGAAACATTCAATTCGGATGAGACACATGGGAATTAGGCTATTTGGTAAGAGTAAAGGACAACAAATGAGGTGTTGGCGCGTGTGAATCACAATATCTAGTTTCTTTTATATATATATATATATATATATATATATATATATATATATATATATATATATATATATATATATATATATATATATATATATATATATATATATATATATATATATATATATATATATATATATATATATATATATATATATATATATATATATATATATATATATATATATATATATATATATATATATATATATATATATATATATATATATATATATATATATATATATATATATATATATATATATATATATATATATATATATATATATATATATATATATATATATATATATATATATATATATATATATATATATATATATATATATATATATATATATATATATATATATATATATATATATATATATATATATATATATATATATATATATATATATATATATATATATATATATATATATATATATATATATATTTGCATTTTCCTGGAAATGTTTGATAAGTTGAACAAGTTGACTTGTGCTGCAAGCACGCTTTAGAAAATAAATTGAACAGATCTCACTCCTACAGTATCGTCCAGGATCGAATACAATATACAAATTAGTTTATAATTTATGTGAGGTCAAACTCAAATGAAGCTAACAACTGTATATATATTTAATTACACAAACATGGAAATTCGAAAAAAATGAGGAAGTAGTCCCCCACAAAAGTATTCCACATTATATATGAACATTTCTTGTGAAGAACGTGTCAAAGAAGTCTAAGACTAGCAGCCACCACAACCCTAGCTATTATTATTATCTATTTCAATTTCTGTTCATAGCAGCCACCATAACCCTAGCTTATCTATATATAGACTGCTTCTAACGTGGGATTCAGAGCGCAGAAAATAAACATTATTGGGAACTCAACCACTAACAAGTCTAAGATTATATTATTCTCTCATGGCTTGCGACAAGAGCTTCTCTTGCAATTACATGCTGTTGGAACCCAAGGATGTGGGTTTCTTTGATCTGATTCACATCTTGTTCTCCAATAACTTGGAGAGGAGAAGGTTCGTTGACTCTTCTGAGCAGACCGAGGATGATTTTGGGCGCAGATGGCTCATATTTCTCTCCGTTGTTGTGCAAAAGTTGCTGCAATTGGTGGCAAAGCCAATGGCAAGTATTGGCTGGGTGATTGAAACGTGCTTGAACCTCTTTTCAAGTAACCACAACTTGGTTGGCCTCCTGCTGGATCTCTTTCGAGGTAGCTATAATTTTGGTCCCTTCTCATGCATGCGATTGCTTAGCATCCTAAAATACTTTTAATGTATGTAATTTCTGTTGGTTAACCTTAAATGATGATTGTCATAGTTGCCATATACGCTAAAATTGAAAGAAGCACTTCTAAATGAAGGTAGCAACAGTGAGTTGCCGTGAATGCTAGCATTAGCTAGCATTCATGGCAGTCACCACCACTCACATGCAAGCCTGGGTCGTCTCCTTAATCTACATGTGGCTCTTTGTAAAATTAAGAATATTTGTGGTTTTTCAAGGAAGATTTTAAGAAAAAGACACAATTGACCCCCTTATAACAAAATTTCTAGCTCTACCCCTAAGCATTATCAATTTGGCATGACCAGATGAAAATTACTTGTAAAGATACATGCAGCTGTATCACATGGAAGCTCCATATATTCTATTAGTTATGATGAAATGTTTTGTTGTTGTTATTGTTTTTTTTTTGCTGTTAAGTTATTATCAATTGTTTAATATTATTAATTATGTGCGAAGGTGATGATATAATACCTAAAAAAGACTCAAGAACGTTCTTGTCTTTTATTGGAAATTTGGACAAGCGAGTGGAGTTGGACAAAAGAATCAAACGTGGAGATGGCAATTATAATGCAGCACTCAGTATGATGGCGTCTAAAATATCATATGAGAACAAATTCTACATCCAAACTACGGTCCAGGATCACTGGAAGGTATGGCGATTTACATCTTTAATTTGCTCCAATTAATGCTTCCATTAATTTAATAATTACTATAATTAATTGTAAAACTCATACACCTTGCCTTTTCCCCCCCTTCTTTTGGCAGATGGAGTTCTTAGGCTCTTACGACTTCTGGAATGGTAAGAAATAACTTGAATTGCATCTAAATTAACATGATAATGTTTTATAAGCAAAATAGTCGGACATAACATGTCAAATTGTATGATAAGAATTTCCGTATTAGCATTGTATATATATGTATATGATAAAAACTATAACTGAACATTATTATTATTATTATTGTCTACCAGATTATCAAGGAAAAGCCACAACACAAGCGTTTGTGCTACGTGACAGAAGTGCTGACCATGACACTATTGTTGTGGCCTTTAGAGGTACAGAAGCTTTTGATGCGGATGCATGGTGCACTGACGTTGACATCTCTTGGTATGAGCTCCAAGGGGTTGGAAAGATCCATGGAGGCTTTATGAAAGCACTTGGAATGCAGAAGAGTGTTGGTTGGCCCGAGCCGGAGGAAATCAAACAAGATGATAGCCACCCAGCCTTAGCTTACTATGCCATTAGGGATATGCTGAAGAAACTTGTGCTTGAAAATGACAAAGCAAGATTTATTGTAACGGGGCACAGTTTAGGTGGGGCACTAGCAATTCTCTTTCCCGCAGTTCTAACATTTCACAAGGGAGAGGATTCAGATCTGCTGTTGGAGAGATTGGAGGGAGTTTATACATTTGGCCAACCTAGGGTTGGAGATGAGAGATTTGGTCAGTACATGGAAAACAAGTTGAAAGAGCATAAGGTTAAGTATTTTAGGTTTGTCTATGCTAATGACATGGTGCCCAGGTTGCCTTATGATGACCAGTCCCTAATGTTCAAGCACTTTGGGACATGCCTCTACTATGATAGGGAATATGAAGTAAAGGTAATAACTGCTTTTCTCTTATCAAATTCAACTGATAAAATCTAGTACTAAAAGAAGTGTTAATGCTCTCTTACCAAACTTGTGTTGCTACGCAAATGCTTATGAAGCAGTGAGTTTGTACCACATATTCAAGTAAAATCAACATGGTCAGTGGTCCAAATTCACAGATCTGGCACATTACATTTGTGGAATGCATGTTGAATAAATATATATGCATGTGAAACCGACTTGTAGGGTTAGTTATAGCCATATGTATACATATGTGATCCCGTAAATGTGGTACAAATAATTTAACTCTAGAAACAATAACATATACAATTAACTCTCACAATATGAAATTACAATTACATGCTTCTTATTATGATGTTAATGTGTGTAGGTTGTTCGAGAAGAGCCAAAGAATGCATGTTGAATAAATATGCATGTGAAAACGACTTGTAGGGTTGGTTATAGCCATATGTATACATCTGTGATCCCGTAAATGTGGTACAAATAATTTAACTCTAGAAACAATAACATATACCATTAACTCTCACAATATGAAATTACAATTACATGCTTCTTATTATGATGTTAATGTGTGTAGGTTGTTCGAGAAGAGCCAAACAAGAATTACTTCTCCCTAGGGAGTGCTATACCCATGATGGCGAATGCTTTTGGTGAGCTGATAAGAAGTTTCACCATTCCCTTTAAGGAGGGACCCGATTACGTAGAAGGGCCCTTCTTGAAATTGGTTAGGCTAATCGGTTTGGTAATCCCAGGAGCAGCAGCACATTGTCCCCAAGATTATGTAAATTCCACCAGATTGGGATCCTCACAAGTCTTCCTTCCGCCCAACCATTACATATGAAACTAAAATATGCATATTTGTAGTCCTGCATGCCTACAATTCTGAGCAGGATTGCAATTTCCCCATTTATAAATACATATCGAACTTCAAATTCCTTATCTTAATATTTTCTCTACCAATAAGTATTTGTAGGAAATATTTGTTGACCACCTCTCTAATAGAGGTGAGCCTCAATCTATATATTAGAGAAGTAGTAAGTAATGTAGTCCTCAAATGTAATACAAATAGTAACACTTTGGTGGAGAGTCACCTATATACGAAGAGGTGTTGTGAGTATTTGTCATTAACATAAGTTTATAAGGAATTTTTCTTAATTTGATTTTGAGTTTGAGGTGGAGAGTAAACTTCCTTAAGAAATCACCACCACCTAATATATGCCAAGGTCATTTCGTATAAAAAAATATATGACGAGACAACAATTTGCAAAAGAAAAATACTTTTGACTAATAGTATTAGTGATGATGATACTCTCTCAATAATGATAGAATAGAATATTAGTTTTTAGCTGTCGTTGGGCATGCTTTTCAGGAACATAATCTTCTACGTGCTCTGTCTTAATCTCCATTTTCAGCCTTATCTGAAATGATCCCTGTTGGTCGGTCTTCTGTAAATAGAACAGAAATTAAAGCACCTATACTACGTGAAAACTGAAACACTTTGGAAAAGACCATCGCTAGACCAATGAAACATTCATTCCAAATAAAAAGCTCGTATATTTTATTCATATGAGATTTTTCTCACCCAAAATGTTAAGATGTCATGAGAGTTCGAACTCAAGATCATTAGTTTGCAAGTTAAGATTTGGATTAAACTCTATAGGGCGAAATAATTAAAAAAGGGGTGCCAAAATTGTTATATCCCGATGTTTGGCAGTTGGGTTTGATCCATATGTTGCTACCAATAGTTTCAAACACAGAGCGCTGGTTCACACCCAAGACCATGCTTTTTAATTTTTTAAATTTTTTTATTCCAAGCCTCTAGGACTTTCGTTTTTGTTCATTTTCGTCGAAGTCTCTGAGAGGTTGTGCAAGTTGTACTCATTTTGCTCGCACGTTGTTTACTAGTACAGTAAGTCAAATGAGTCAATTAAACAAAAGTATATTGAATTATGAGTCTTTGCCATCCTGGAAAAGAAGAAATAGTCTTGTCCCATCCAAATTTGTGGAATTCGTCCCACAAAAAAAAGGAAAAAAAAGAAGAAAAGATTCCACGCAATAATTCATATACCTTTCCTTGAGTGAACGCGCACGTCAAAGAAGTCTAAAAGAGACTTGGCCAGTATTTGATATAGGTAGAGCCACCAAAGCTGATCAACAACAGTCTGCTGCAATTATTGTACGTATGAGAGTAAACTTTAGCTATATTTAAACTAGTTCTAACTTGGTTGAGAGCACTGAAATCATGGCTTGTGACAAGGGATTTTCTTGCACCTACATGCTCTTGGAACCCAAAGATGTGGGTTTCTTTGATCTGATTCACATCTTGTTTTCCAACGACTTAGAGAGGAGGAGGTTTGTTGACTCTTCTGAGGAGACTGAGGATGACTTTGAGCGCAGATGGCTAATATTTCTCTCTATTGTGGTGCAAAAGTTGCTTCAATTTGTGGCAAAGCCAATAGCAACTATTGGGTGGGGGATCGAGATGTGCTTGAACCTTATCTCAAGTAATCAAAGCTTGGTCGGGCTGATCCTAGATTTTCTGCGAGGTATAAGTTTGCTTCCTTCTCATGCATTATTAAATATTATCATTGCTCCTTCTTACACAGAAAACAAGATTGTCTCCTCCCAAATACTAATTTCATTCAGAAAAATGTATTAAGAAATCGTTTTAGCGTTGAATACCGATTGCCATAGTCGCCCTGAACGCTACGCGTACGGTTCATGACAGCACTTCTAAATAGAGGCAGCAGCACCCGGCCGTCTCCGGACAGTTGGTATTTCAAACCTTAAAAATGGAGATTAATTGGATAATGGTTATACGTACAGGTAAGGTTATAATACCAGAAAAAGACTCAAGAATGTTCTTGTCGTTTATTGGACATCTGGACAAGCGAGTAGAGCTGGACAAAAGCATCAAACATGGAGATGGCAGGTACAATGCAGCACTTAGTATGATGGCGTCTAAAATATCATACGAGAACACATTCTACATCCGAACTACGGTTCAGGAACACTGGAAGGTATGAGAATTTACAATTTTAATTAGCTATTTAGCTCCAATATACTAGAATTAATTGTAAAACTCACACCTGCTTTTTCTTTTGGCAGATGGAGTTCTTGGGCTCTTATGACTTCTGGAATGGTAAGAACTAAACTCAAATTGAAAAAATTAAAATTAAGTCCCACACATACATCGACATATATAGGATAATGTTTTATAAGCACGTGATTCCCTGCCACTTTTTTCCCTCTCTCCTCTCTCTCTCTCCCCCTCTTTTTTCTCTCTTTTCCCTGGGCTTCTTGTTTCCTTCTCTCTATTTTCAATTTTTTTTTTCTTCTTCCCTTTCTCTTTTCCTTTGTCTTTTTGCTTCGAATCTACCTATTTTTATTTCCTGACAGCTGCCTACCCAAAACATGGCTAGATCCACCAGTGGTACAATCAAACATCAATATTGTTTGATAATTTCAGCATTAACATATACACACATGCATAAATTGCATAGAACCTAACTGAAATTATTATTGTCTTGGCAGATTATCAAGAAAAAGCTACAACACAAGCCTTTATGCTTCGTGACAGAAGTGATGACCATGACACTATTGTTGTGGCCTTTAGAGGCACTGAACCCTTTGATGCGGATGCATGGTGCTCTGACTTTGACATCTCTTGGTATCAACTCGAAGGAGTTGGAAGGATCCATGGTGGATTCATGAAAGCTCTCGGTTTACAAAAGAATGTTGGTTGGCCCGAGCCGGGGGAAGTCAAACAAGATGATAGCCGCCCAGCCTTAGCTTACTATGCCATTAGGGATATGCTAAAGAAACTTCTGCTTGAAAATGCTAAAGCAAAATTTATATTAACCGGGCACAGTTTAGGTGGGGCTTTAGCAATTCTCTTTCCGGCAGTCTTAACCTTCCACAAGGGAAAGGATTCAGATTTGCTGCTGGAGAGATTAGAGGGAGTTTATACATTTGGGCAACCTAGGGTTGGAGATAAGGATTTTGGGCAGTACATGGAAAAGAAAATGACAGAGCATAAGATTAAGTATTTCAGGTTTGTTTATGGTAATGACATGGTGCCGAGGCTGCCTTATGATGACAAGGCCCTAATGTTCAAGCACTTTGGGACTTGCCTCTACTATAATAGGCAATATGAAGTTCAGGTAACAACTGATTTCTCTTATAAAATTCAAGTAATGTTAAGGGAATCATATTTGTAGACTGCATAATAGACAATATATTTAAAAATGCGGTCCACTCATGTGCAGGTTGTTCCAGAGGAGCCAAACAAGAACTACTTCTCGCCAAAGGGGGTAATTCCCATGACGGTGAATGCTTTTGGAGAGTTGATAAGAAGTTTCACCATTCCAGATAGGTTTGGACCTGACTACAAAGAAGGGCCCTTATTCAAAATGTTTAGACTAATGGGATTGGTCATGCCAGGCGCAGCAGCACATTGTCCCCAAGATTACGTAAATGCCACCAGATTGGGATCCTCTCATGTGTTCGTCCCACCCAAGCGTTATTTATGTAATTAGTGCCAATGATTGTGAGGAGGATTTCAATTGTAATTTAATTTGAAGTTCCCTATTATTTTTAGTCATTTTAAACACATTGTATTTATTAATTGATGCCTGTATTGTATGAACCTATGGTTCTTCCAAATATGTAGAAAATTTCGACCAAAATATCGAAATTCAAATTCTTTTCATCCAAATACGTTATATATTAGGTTAAGTGATGCTTTAGTGAAGCCAGAACATAAATTGTCACCAATCAAACGACAAGAATCATAGTAGCATGAGAATTGTCTCGGTTCTAAATTCCCACTTGGAGTCAATTTTAACCACACAGTGATCAGTGGGGGTAGCTGCCCGCTTTGAGTCAGCTTTAGCTCTACTGTTCTCGTTTATCCTCTCATGTATAGTCAAGTCAAGAAACCAACTTTAAAAAACAATTAGTTTATATCTCATAAATCTCATTTTATTTATGCAATTTCTAATAACACTTTCCTTATGAAAATAAGTTTAAAGTGAAAGGTACAACATAAAAAAATGAGTATATAATAAGATGACTATTATCTTGTAGTTAAATATGAGCTTTTGGGAAAAGAAACGACCATAGTGTCCACCACAAACATAGACTCATATTCAGATGTAGGATTTTAACTTTTATCTTAAAAGTCTATGTACAATACAATTTATTATAAGACCAACTATCACTAAAAATATCATTTTATAAACATTTTGAAATTAGTACTTAGGTGGAAGGAGTAAATTTAAACTCTAATCAAGCAGACCTGTGATATCAATACTCAAATAATCATAACAGTATAGTAGTCAACAAATAGACTTATTCACAAACAACCGGTACACAGATCCAAATGAAATAAATTCACAAAACCTGCACACTTAGAAAAGTACTATGCGATAACCTCTGTCAATTTAGGCATCCCTAATGCTAGCAATAACTAGAGTAAGAAGTGTGTGAGCACTCATTAGAACCATACGTATATATTGAGCAAGTATGACTAGTCAATATAACAAGAATCAACACCAGAAATGTTCACCAAGAAACTGATTATTGGGAAAAACTAGGGGTCATCATCCGACCAAAGAAAGAATATTCTTACAGAAAAGGCAATTACACGCTCAAGAAATCTTAAGACTATTTAGGAAAACAACTATACCTCACTGTGCAACCTTCTTCTCCTAACATATATAAACACACAAGAATATAACTATGGCACCACTTGGCTCTTTTAATTATAGATCCCCTCCTTCATAAATCAAACAAATTGAAAAAAATCCCTAAACCATAGTAAACTCGACTCTAATAAACTTTTAAAAAAATCAAGAAAAAAAATAATACCTTGACCCTAATATTGTTGTCAAGATATGTGATATAGGATTCGTTTGGGAGTGATTCTAGATAGGCCAATAATTTTATTTTTTTTAATGGAGAATCACTTCTCCATATAATCACTTTAGGTGAATTTAAGTGATTTTATAAAAAAGCACCTCCTATATGCTTCTCCCCATAATCACTTAAAACTACTAAAAAAGCACATAAAAGATGTTTTTTTCCAAAAATAATTTGGCCTGTCCATAATTACTCACAAACGAGTTCATAAACTATTTTACAAGTTGAGGTGGTGGACTATTTTACAAGTTGAGGTAGAAATCACCACCACGTGATTTTCATTTTATATGGGGAGCTAATTTCATATAAATAAATAAAAAATGACGAGTCAACAATTTGAAAAAGAAAAATACTTTTGACTAATAGAAATAGTGATGATGATCTGCTAAAAAAAATTAAAAGAAATAGTGATGAAGATAATGATACTCAATAATGATAGAATAGAATATTAGTTTTTAGCTGTCGTGGGGCAATGCTTATCAGGAACATAATTCCATTTTCTCTGAAATGATTAATACTTGTAGGTGGGTCTTTTGTCAATATGCATTAAAAAATACAATATAAATTAAAGCCCATACACCACGTGAAAAATGAAACACTAGTGGCGAAGACCACGGCCAGCCAACGTTTTGAATAGGCTTATTTACTATAGTGTCATTTGAAATTATGGTCAAATCTCACTTTATTTTCTAAAAATTAAAGCGACCTAGAGTACTCTCTTGATTAAGGGTGGTTTACTTTGACCCTCACCGTTAACTGAGCTAAAAATTCTGTTAAGAATGATGAGGTGGCACGAATGGAACCTACTCTCTTGTTGAATCTATGCAACATAAGTGCCGCGTGTGAGAAAAAATCTATAAAATATCTTATTTAAAAAAAGTAACAAACAGGAAAAAATATTTGATCCATATGTTGCTACCAATAATATTTAAAACAAATATTTATTTCTTATCTTGTTCACCATGACTATCCTTTTTAATTTTTAATTTTGTTTTTTCCAAGCCTCCAGAACGTTCATTTTGTTCATTTTCGTCGAAGCCTCTGAGAAGTTTTTTTGAATGCACGTTGTCTATCTGTAGATAATAAGAAAAAGAGCTCACTACTATTACAGTTGGATAAAATTAGGTCAACTACACAGATTTGTGGAAATTTGTCCCACAAGAATTTATATAACTTTCCTTGAAGTGAACGCGTGAGCCAAAGAAGTCTAAAGAAGAGCATGCTACAATTATTTGCAGGGATAAATAGTAACTCTAGCTAGCTATATATAAACTAGTTGTAGCGTGGTTGAGTTGTGAGCACAGAAAAATAAATATTCTAAACTCAAATAAGATCAATTCTCTGAAATCATCATGGCTTGTGACAAGGGATTTTCTTGCACCTACATGCTCTTGGAACCCAAAGATGTCGGTTTCTTTGATCTGATTCACATCTTGTTTTCCAACAACTTAGAGAGGAGGAGGTTTGTCGACTCTTCTGAGGAGACTGAGGATGACTTTGAGCGCAGATGGCTTATATTTCTCTCTATTGTGGTGCAAAAGTTGCTTCAATTTGTGGCAAAGCCAATAGCAACTATTGGGTGGGGGATCGAAATGTGCTTGAATCTTATCTCAAGTAATCAAAGCTTGGTCGGGCTGATCCTAAATTTTCTGCAAGGTATAAGTTTGCTTCCTTCTCATGCATTAACAATTATTATCATTAATTGTTAAATTTACTGAAATTAATTCAATCTGTGAACCATATGAGGTCAATAAACAATGGAGATTATATTGGATAATGTTTATGCGTACAGGTAAGGTTATAATACCAGATAAAGACTCAAGAACATTCTTGTCGTTTATTGGGAATTTGGACAAGCGAGTAGAGCTAGACAAAAGCATCAAACATGGAGATGGCAGGTACAACGCAGCACTTAGTATGATGGCGTCTAAAATATCATATGAGAATGCATTCTACATCCGAACTACGGTCGACAAACACTGGAGGGTATGTCAAAATTTACAACTTTAATTAGGTTCAATAATACTAGAATTTTAATTGCAAAACTCACACCTGCTCTTTGTTTTGTTTTTCCCTTCTTCTGGCAGATGGAGTTCTTGGGCTCTTACGACTTCTGGAATGGTAAGAACTAAACTCAAATTGAAAAGAATTAAAATTAAATCCCACACATACATCGACATAGGATAATATTTAAGTAGTTTGACAAGTAATTTAGGTTGAAACAGCATAACATGTCAGATTGTTCGATAATTTCCACATAACATATGCACATGATATAGGTATATGATCGATTACATAAAAACTAACTGAAATCATTGTTATCTTGGCAGATTATCAAGGAAAAGCCACAACACAAGCCTTTATGCTTCGTGACAGAAGTGATGACCATGACACTACTATTGTTGTGGCCTTTAGAGGTACTGAACCCTTTGATGCGGATGCATGGTGCTCTGACTTTGACATCTCTTGGTATCAACTCGAAGGGGTTGGAAGGATCCATGGCGGCTTCATGAAATCTCTAGGTTTACAAAAGAATGTTGGTTGGCCGGAGCCAGAGGAAGTCAAACAAGATGATAGTCACCCAGCTTTAGCTTACTATGCCATTAGGGATATGCTAAAGAAACTTCTGCTTGAAAATGACAAAGCAAGATTTATAATAACTGGGCATAGTTTAGGTGGGGCTCTAGCAATTCTCTTTCCGGCAGTCTTAACATTTCACAAGGGAAGAGATTCGGATTTGCTGCTGGAGAGGTTGGAGGGAGTTTATACATTTGGGCAGCCTAGAGTTGGAGATAAGGATTTTGGGCAATACATGGAAAAGAAAATGATGGAGCATAAGATTAAGTATTTTAGGTTTGTTTATGGTAATGACATGGTGCCAAGGCTGCCTTATGATGATAAGGCTCTAATGTTCAAGCACTTCGGGACTTGCCTCTACTATAATAGGAAATATGAAGTTCAGGTAACAACTGCTTTTCTCTTATCAAATTCAAGTAATGTTAAAGGAATCACATTTGTAGATTGCATATCGTAAGACCCCACTTATAGGGGTGGGTTGTGCGTCTAGCAAATTAAAGATATGGTTTACCAATGTGGTACAAATAATTTTACGTCCAAAAGAAATGTACCTTATAATTAACTTCCACAATATGTACAGGTTGTTTCAGAGGAGCCAAACAAGAACTACTTCTCGCCAAAAGGGGCAATCCCCATGATGATAAATGCTTTTGGAGAGTTGATAAGAAGTTTCACCATTCCAAATAGGTTGGGACCGGACTACAAAGAAGGACTCTTATTAAAAATGTTTAGGCTAATGGGTTTGGTCATGCCAGGTGCATCAGCACATTGTCCCCAAGATTATGTAAATTCCACCAGATTAGGATCCTCTCATGTGTTCCTCCCACCCAAGCATTATCTATGAACTACTACTGCCTACGATTCTGAGGAGGATTTAAGTTGTAATCAATTTCAAGTTATATGGTTCTTCCAAATATATTGTATTTGTTGATTAATGCTTAAATGAACCTATGGTTCTTCCAAATATATCGAAATTCAAATTCCTTTCATCCAAATACATTATATAGTAGGTTAACTGATGCCTTAGTGAAGCCAAATTATAGATTGTTACCAATCAAACGACAAGAATCATTGTAGCATGAGAATTGTTTGAGTTATAAATTTCCACTTGGAGTCAATTTTAACCCAAGTGGTGGAACCACACAGTGATCAGTGGGGGCAGCTGCCCACATTGAATCAACTTGTGGCCCAAGTGTTGTCGTTTATCCTCTCATATATATAATCAAGAAACCATATTTAATTAATAATCGATGCCCAAACACCACGTCAAGTCAAGAAACCGACCTTTTTAAAAAAAAATTTATTTTATAATCTCATTTTACTTATGCAATTTGAATACTATAATAATAATTTTCTTTTGAAAACAAGTTAAAAAGTAAATGATTTAACATAAAAAATGAGTATAAGATGACTAATCACATTATTGTGCTGAATTCATGGATCCGCAGGCCCTTATTCAAAACGTCGGTAGGTGGAACAGAATTACATATGATTAACTTTTAGAATCTGATCAAGGGTTCAAGAAAGTAGGACAGATTAATAATTTTCTACGACTTTTCTACGATGATTCCTAGAAAGAATTTATAAGGAGATCCAAAAGGATACGGTGGACTACTTCTTTTGCTTGCTCTTTGTGTCTCTTTGTGTTTGACATTGACTAGTAAAATAAAATTAAAAATAATATGGAAAAGTCTTTGCTTGATTTTTCTGATATCTTGTTCACACATGGCTATCTTCATCTTCTTCTTTTGTTTTGTATTTTGTTCCTTTTTGATCCCTGTGGTTAGTTGGATTATGTAATTGGATATGATTCATAATACTAGTTAAATGTTTATAGTGGCCTAAAAACAACATGGATTGGATTATGTCTAATCCTATTAAGCCAAATGTAGTAGGATTATGAATCCGATTAAAAAGTTGAGATTAAGTTGAATTGGGTTATATCTAATCCTACTAAGCCATGTAATAATACATTTCAATTAATCCAACCCCTTAATAATGTATAGTATCAAACACATAATTGAATTAATGTTATCATTTTTAATGCGATGCAATCCAATTCTACAGCATAATCCAATTCAATCTTCGTAGTCTTCAACAAAAGGCCAGGAATAATTGGTAGTTGTGCATTTTCTTCGAAGCCTCTGACAAGTTTCTAAGTAGATCATACAAGGAAGAGCCTCACTGTAGAGTGATGAGGAATATATGCGGGGCCAAATGAAGTCAACCTTGTAAAGTATTGGTCATTCCTGATAAATAAAGAAAAAATAGCATTGTCCCACAAAAAAGAAGACTCCACACCACTAGTTTCAACAAACTTATTTTGAAGTTTACGCGTGAAAGAAGTCTAAAAAAGGACTTGGCCATTTGACATCTAGCCACCACAGTTGATACTGCAAGTACTACATATAGACTACTTCTAATGTGGTTGAGAGCACAGAAAAAAATAAGCACTGCAAACTCAACCACTGTAAGAAGTCGAAGATGCCAAAACATAGAGAATATTGAGAGTAGAGAGTGGAAAGTGTAGAGAGAATGAGAGTTGTAGAATATTTTCTGATTTTCACTTATGTTTCATTCCTTACAATCAACACATATATATACAAGTTCCTAAGACATTAGTCAAGCCCCCCAAGTTAGGCAACCAAACTAATTAGGCAACCAAACTAGTTAGGCAACCAACCTAGTCAAGCCCCCCAAATATTGTAGGTGCCAAACATTAATTGACTACATAATTAACACATTAATTTACTACATAATTAACACATTAATTGACTAAACATTGTAGGCTACCAACCATTGTAGGTGCCAAACTAATCCTCATTAATTGACTATTGCTAACACTCCCCCTCAAGTTGGTGCATAGATATCATTGCTGCGATTTGTCGCTGCGCCAATGGCAGCTGTTGGCTGGGTGATCGAAATTTGCTTGAATATCTTTTCAAGCAGACAAAACATGGTTGGACTGCTGCAAAATTTTCTGGGAGGTACATAGTTCGCTTCCTTCTCATTGTTCTCATGCATGCGATTGGTATGATTAATTATTAATTCAATTTTATATGGTTAGTAAAGAACTTAATGTAAATCTCTTCTTCCCGTAACAATCCCTTTTTCCTCCATTTCTCGTAAGTAAACATACCATAAATGGAGACTAATATATATATATATATATACGCACAGGTAAGGGAATGCCAGGTAAAAGCTCAAGAACGTTCGTGTCGTTTATTGGACATTTGGACAAGCAAGTAGAGCTGGACAGAAACATAAAATTTACAGATGGCAATTATAATGCAGCACTTTGTATGATGGCGTCTAAAATATCATATGAGAACAAATTCTACATTGAAACTGTGGTCCAGGATCACTGGAAGGTATGGCAATTTACAACTTCAATTAGTTTTTGCTTCAATATGCTTCCGTATAATTTTAATAATTGTATGATTAATAGTAAAACTCTGCCTTTTTGTTTTGTTTTTCCCTTGTTTTGGCAGATGGAGTTCTTGGGCTCTTACGACTTCTGGAATGGTATGAGAAAAAATTAAAATTAGATCCCACTCATACATTATATATGCTAACGTTTTATAAGCTATCTGACAAGTTTCAATATGTCAACCCTACAAGGACGGACCCAGGATTTCAAATTAGGATGGGCTAGATTTACCTTACGCACAAGCCATGAAGGGAGGAACATAATAAATGGAATCGACATGTATAAATTTCCAATTTTTTAAAAACACAAAACCTATATTAATTAACCAAAACAAAAACTCACACTAACCAACAAAAGGAATAAACTCATACTAATTAAACAATTACTTATGATGAAGCTATTTTTTTCTTTCCAAAAATGTGGAAATTATTAGGATTAAGGGTTTATAGCGTAAAACATGAATGATTATAATTAAAAATATATTGGAATTTTAGGGGACTATAAGGGGCTGACCTACTTTCATTTGTATATTTTTAATTACAAAACCTGTACAATCAAATGTTTTGGCCAAGCCAAAAAAAAAAATTACATAGAATTTTTTTAAATAAAAATTGTAAATCCCTAGTTGATACTTCATAAACTCTAAAAAGTTCCAAATTTCAACATCAACAAATTAAGACAATAAAAGAAGATTAATAATTGAAGATTAATTTGGTTTGCTTTAATTAAGCATTGCAGGGCATGTAACAGGAGAGATGATTAGCTCTTTCTTCAATTTGTTTGTGCTCTGCGTGCATTATCTAAGGGTTTGTGGGGTTTGCTTGGGTGGGCTGGGTAGTATTACTATAGGCTAGAACAAATCAAGACACCTGGGCTATAGCCCAGGTTAGCCTGGGAATGGGTCCGTCCCTGCCTGCAATCAAAGACGAATATTGTCTTAAACTCGATAATTTAACATCTACACATAAGTAGTTAACATAACATATCAGATTGTTCAATAATTTCATATATGTACATGATAGCACATGCCTAGATATATGTGTGCTATATATTACTTAAAAATCAAAACTAACTGAAATCATTATTGTCTTTGACAGATTATCAAAGAAAAGCCACAACACAAGCCTTTATGCTTCGTGACAGAAGTGATGACCATGACACTATCGTTGTGGCCTTTAGAGGCACTGAACCCTTTGATGCGGAGGCATGGTGCTCTGACTTTGACATCTCTTGGTATCAACTCGAAGAGGTTGGAAAGATCCATGGTGGCTTCATGAAAGCTCTAGGGTTACAGAACAATATTGTTGGTTGGCCGAAACCGGAGGAATTCAAACAAGACAGTAGCCACCCAGCTTTAGCTTACTATGGCATTAGGGTTATACTGAAAAAGCACCTGCTTGAAAATGACAAAGCAAGATACATAATAACTGGGCACAGCTTAGGTGGGGCTCTAGCAATTCTCTTTCCTGCAGTTTTAACATTTCACAATGGAAAGGATTCAGATCTGCTGTTAAAGAGGTTGGAGGGAGTTTATACATTTGGACAGCCTAGAGTTGGAGATAAGGATTTTGGACGGTACATGGAAAAAAAAATGATAGAGCATAAGATTAAGTATTTAAGGTTTGTCTATGGCAATGACATCGTGCCCAGGTTGCCGTATGATGACAAGGCCCTAATGTTCAAGCACTTTGGGACTTGCCTCTACTATAATAGGCAATACGAAGTTCAGGTAACAACTGCTTTTCTCTTATCAAATTCAAGTAATGTTGAAGGAATCACATTGGTAGACTGCATAAGAGACAACATATTTAATAAACGCAAGACCCACTTATGGAGGGAGGAGGGTTGTGCCTCTAGCTATTTTAAAAATGCGTTCACCAATGTGGTACAAATAGTTTTACGCTTGAAAGAAACGTGTCCTAATTAACTTTACACAACATGTGCAGGTTCTTCCGGAGGAGCCAAACAAGAACTATTTCTCTCCAATGGGGGCAATTCCCATGATGATGAATGCTTTTGGTGAGCTGATAAGAAGTTTAACCATTCCATATAGGTTGGGACTGGACTACAAAGAAGGGCCCTTATTCAAAATGTTCAGGCTAATGGGTCTGGTAATGCCAGGAGCATCTGCACATTGTCCACAAGATTATGTAAATGCCACCAGATTGGGATCCTCACATGTCTTCCTCTCCCACCCAACCATTATCTATGAAAACCAAAAATCGAAATTCAAATTTCCCATAAATTAATGGCATTTGAATTTCGATATTAGAAACAAATTCCCCATCAATTAGTACTATTTTACAAATATTCTTCGTGGTACTGATACCCCAATTTACTCGTATAAATAAATTCCCAACCATAAAATTCTTAGAATTAAATGGTTATCTAACACAGTGACATTAAAATTAAGAATAAAACAAAAATAATCATTGCCTTTTTCTGTTTCTTTGGTTCTATCGATCAATTCTAGTAGACCCATCACATGTCCAGATAGATATGTTTTATTACTGCATGCCCCATTACTGAAAATGCGTCTAACTTTTCTAATTGTTGCATTTTGATGCTCATCTCGCACCAACCAAGTTTCCAATATCAAGTCAAACTTTAATTTATAAGATAAGATTTCCAATCTCATTTGGGATGTGATATAGAAATTTCGAGTCTTGGGTCCATTTTCAATCAATAAGCTATAGCTATTGAATTAATCAACCGCATCAAACCTACCTAAGAAATATTAATATTAATATTATAACATGGCCATCAAACCTAGCTACCATCTCTCTTTAATCTCTATATAAACTCTTAAGTAAACATATATCTTCCACCAGTAATTATAACATGGCCATCAAACCTAGCTACCATCTCTCTTTAATCTCTATATAAACTCTTAAGTAAACATATATCTTCCACCAAAGCAACAAAGAATAATAATATATCTTCCGCCAAAGCACAAAAGCCATGGCCTGTAACAAGAGCTTTTCCAGCAATTATTTTCAATTGACGCCAGAAGAAGTTGGCTTCTTTGATCTGATTCACATTTTGTTCTCCACCACCAAGTTTGAGAAAGGAAATAAGTTTTTAGATATGTCTAAGGTAGAGGAGATCAACTTCAGGCGCAGATGGTTTATATTTCTGTCCATTTTGGGTCAAAAATTTCTGCAGTTTGTGTCAAAGCCACTCTCAGAGTTGGGGTCGGGTATCGAAGTGGCTTTGAACCTTATACCAAGCAACCGCAATGTGTTTATGCTCATGCTCAATTTCCTCCGAGGTTGCTTTGCTTATAACTTTCCTCTGTTCATAATTACTACTCATATTTTGGATGAATCTAGCTAATGACTTGAAGTTGTTCTAAATGGTTCGCTGGAAATGATTGAATATATTGAGTTCCCTTTTTTCTTCTTCTAAAATTGCATGGTTCTTTTGATTATGTTAGTAGTTAATAAGAAACTATGTTTGTAAAGTATATATATTTAATCAGAGTGATTTGTTTACATGCTCTTCTCTGTTTGATTATAATTACATATATTTAATCAGGATAGGGAATGTGCAGCTCTTTCACGTTATCTTTGGTCTTTGCTTCGATTAAAATGTGACCCGGGTGCTGTTTTTCAGGGAGGGCGGTAAAGCCAGATAAAACATCGGCAACATTTCTGTCATTTATAGGGATTATAGACAAGCGGGTGGAGTTGGACAGTAGCATCAAACATGATGATGCCAACTACCATGCAGCACTCTGTGCGATGGCTTCTAAAGCATCATATGAAAACAATGCATGCATTGAAACTATTGTCAAGAATCACTGGAAGGTATATAGCTTATTAGCAGTTTGATTAATTGTTTTGATTCACTGTCTGATAGGGACGAATCAATTTGATTA
The DNA here is from genome assembly GCF_002207925.1 of Prunus avium. Next base: position 266,650 of record NW_018921305.1, read on the forward strand.
ATGATTTCGATTCACAGTCTGATAACATAAGTAAATCTAACAAGAGAACATATCCCGTTTGTGTACAAGTATTAATTAAGTATTGAATTTGATTTTAACACCAAAAATGCAATTGATCTTGAGCAGATGGAGTTTTTGGGATTTTATGACTTCTGGAATGGTAAGGAGTAACCTACACTCTGTAAGTTGCATTCATTTCAAATTGGCCACATGATATATAATTAATGATGATTTTGCTTTCTACGTAGATTATCAAGGAAAAGCCACGACACAAGCCTTCTTGCTTCGTGACAAAACTAGTGACCAAGACACAATTGTTGTGGCCTTTAGAGGAACTGAACCCTTTGATGCAGATGCATGGTGCTCTGACTTTGATTTCTCCTGGTATGAGCTTCACGGGGTTGGCAAACTTCATGGTGGCTTCATGAAAGCTTTAGGGTTACACAAGAATGATGGTTGGCCTAAGGAAGAAGTCAAACAAGATGGTAAACCACCCCGACCCCGAGCTTACTATGCCATTAGGGACATGCTAAATAAACTTTTGAGACAACATGATGAAGCAAGATACATAGTGACAGGCCATAGTTTTGGTGGGGCTCTAGCAATTCTGTTTCCAGCGGTTTTGGCTATGCATGATGAAGCATGGTTATTGGAGAGGTTGCAGGGGGTATATACATTTGGGCAGCCAAGAGTAGGAGATGAGAAATTTGGAGAGTTCATGGAAAAACAATTGAAAGAGCATCGCGTTCCATATTTTAGAATTGTTTATGGTAATGATATTGTGCCTAGGTTGCCTTATGATGACAATGTCTCAATGTACAAGCACTTTGGGACATGCCTCTACTATAATAGGCACTATGAAGTGAAGGTACGTAAGCGCATCAAAATTCCTTTCACAAACTAAAATCAAGACTAGAGCTTGTATGAAAGTGCTTTTAACAATCTCAAAAACGCTTTCAGATAACTAAAAACGTTCTTTCATAATAATTCATAGAATTATATTACAAATTAATATTATTTTCTACGCAATCAAAAACACTTATACACAGGCCCTAGACTAGATTTCTTTATACATTAATTAATTTTTTGAAGCTTTACGTATGCAGGTTGTTGAAGAAGAACCATATAGGAATTACTTCTCACCATTGGGGGCAATACCCAAGATGATAAATGCTTTCTGGGAGCTGATTAGAAGCTTCACTATTTCATACACCAAGGGACCAGGCTACAAAGAAAGTTGGCTTCTAAGAATTTTTAGGATAATTGGTTTGGTACTTCCAGGCGCCCCAGCTCACAGCACCCAAGATTATGTTAATGCCACCCGGTTGGGATCATCAGACGTCTTCGTCCCACTTAAAGACATATGACATGAAGATCGTACAGTCCTTAAAAGTTTGAGCAGGACATAAAGATCCTTAATTAGAATAAATGTGTGATTTTGGTAACAAATAAGCTTAAGATTATAATTTTGTCAAACTGCTAATCTGGCTTTGAATTGGAAAAACCTAAAATCCGGCTCTGGGATGTTGAAGTTTGTAGCACTCTGGCTCTCAGTATTGGTAAATTTTCTATCTTGAGAGCCAATTACAAGTCTTGTGCAATTGGCATCGTGTGACACTGGCAGAACCAAAAACGAGGAACACGAACAAGTCTTGCAATTACCAAGAAAGGCCATAAAAAAAAAATTTCGTGGAACACGAGTGGTCAAAAAGTTTGTGATAGTTGTAGCCATTGGCTCTGAAAGTAGCTTTCACAAAAGGCAATTCTTTTGAAATCATCTGATCTCGAAGACTTCTTTATTCCATATATAGCTTTTTAAGGTCCTGTTTGGGTTAGAATCTTATCACATTTGTCCTCAAATAGGGACAGCACACCAAAATATTGTTCTGTATAAATACAATTGTTGGACGAGGGACGGAGCCATATACGTACCTTTAGAAGTGATAGTTGATATTAAGGAAAAAATACACCTGATGGAGGAAAGTATTACTGGTAATTGAGTTACAGCAAATATGTTGAAAATATATTCAGCACGATGAATGGAGACTGTTGACGCTCAAAAATGGGTTTAGTCCTTTTCGGGCACAACTTAGTAATTTTGGGCCTTCGGTATCCTGATGGCCTCGGTAGAGAGTGTAATCTGCAATATGAGAAAAACGCTCGGTGAGGCCTAAGGCACCGGTATGGTACCGGCCGAAGGCTCTCCGATGCTTAAGTAAGTTCGGATTTAATAAAGTTAACTGACAGATCAAATAGGCAGTATGCCGTTCGTTCTGATTACCTTTATTCTGGGGTAGTTGGCCTCCTTTATAGGCCTTGGGAGGTGTGCACTTTGTTGATAATTTCGATGTGGGACTGTGGACGTCGATCGTGAGCATGCCATGTGTCCCAGGAGAGGGTGTTGCCCTAATGGAGCGATCGGTAGGCAGGGTGCCAAAGGCTACCCTGACCAGGCTCGATTTCTTCCACGTGTCCAGTCTTTATTGGCTGTTCATTTTGGGTATAAACAGAGACAACAAAAATTGCAAAGACAACTCAAATAGCGTATCAAATTTTAAGTGGAGTTATTTTAGGGATCTATAAAATATAAAACATGACACATCAAACTTGATTACGTAATGTGCTTAGAAGTTAGTCTAATGATTTGAAAGCAAGAAAAAAATGGATTTGAAGGGTAAAAATCAAAATTTCCAAGAATCAAAAAGCAGTGGAAAGCGTTTCTTGAAAAACATGAGTGATAGCTTATTCTTTACACGACAGAGTGACGTAGCAAAGCATTATAAATATTGATCAATGCATGATCCTGAAACAACACCAAAAAGAAGCCTAACACCATTAGGGCCTGCCTTCTTTTGCTTCTGAAACTATGGCTCCCTGCGAATTTTGCAGTAACTTTCTGGTGCTGAGACCAAACAAAGCGAATCCAATCAAGCTCTTACGCTTCTTATGGTCTGGCTACATAGCAGAAGGAGCAGATGCTATGATAGAGTGCCCAAAGGGGGAGGAGGAAGAAAATCGCAAACATAAAGTGGTTATCTTTCTGTCTCTCTTAGTGCAAATGATTTTGTTATGGATCGCCAAACCCTTGAGATGTATTGGTTCAGCGTTCGAGTGGCTTCTAAACCTTCCCTCTAGTAACCAAAACTGGCTTGGGCTTATTCATAATGTTTTACACGGTTAGTCGTCCCAAAGTCCCATATCTGCATGTTATTTCTTTGCATGCGAGTCTGCGACTGTCTCATCATTTTTTTCTTCCCTTTTTTTGTACTGAAATTTGCATGTAATCTACCACAAAGAGTACTTTGCATTGACCACATGATTTACCACAAAGAATAGCTATTTGACCACCTCTCTAATAGAGAGGAAAAAACTTACGTGGGTATGTTCCAGTCACATGATGTTGTAGAGTGGCAAAACAACATCATGTGACAAGAAAAAACTTATGTAGGTTTGTTCTGCTAACTGGATTATTTAGCCACTTTATAGAACAAACCCAAATAAGTATTTTTCTCTTAATATATAAGAGGTAAGACATATACAACTAGATTCATCTCTATTAAAGTAGAGTAAATATTCATGGCAAAAAAAAAACATATATTATTATACAAACTTAATTATAAAAAAATATTAACATGGATTTTGTTATATAGTGTTGTCCATGAAAAGATTAATTATCTGTGAAATGGAACGAATCAGGTAATCTAAAGCAAGATAGAGAATCGCCAAGTTTCATGTCAGCTATTGGACATACAGACAAGCGAGTGAAGTTGGACAAGACCATAAGCCGGAAAGATAGCAAATATTATGGAGCACTCTCTGCCATGGCTGCTAAAATAGCGTATGAGAACAAAGCCTTCATTAAAAACACAGTGGAAAATCATTGGAAGGTACAATTACTCTTATATTAAAAATAGGTATATCAATTGCGCAAAGACAATAATCTTATAATTAATCTTGTAAGAATGTTCATATCTAACAATAGTATATATTTTTGTAATTTGGTGCACATGGAACTAATTGAGTTCAACAACTTTTGGAATGGTAAGATAAGTCCTTCTGAATCTAATCATAGAAGTTATTACTATACTAGTGATGTTCATGTCCATGAATATATATTGAGGGTTTTTTTATATAAAAAAAAGTCGAGAAGAATATTCACCAAGCATATATACGAAAGAAATTACGCCATTTAAATTGAAAACTTAGATGCTAAAGTGGTTGGTTTAAAGAAAAGAGCCACACTGTATAAAATAAAAAAAGAAAAGAAAAAAACCTAAAATGTTTTAGGGCAAAATCCAAGAAATATCATGTGTTGCAATTTGCTTGATTTTGTTGCTCTTGTCTTGTCTAAAGGTGTCGTGATTGATTTGGACGTGTATATAACAAACCCAATATTGCTCTGGCAGTTTGTCAAAAGAAAGCCACCACACAAGCCTTCCTGCTTCATGATAAAAATACCGATCCTGATGATCAATTGATCGTCGTGGCCTTCAGAGGTACCGAGCCCTTTGATGCAGATGCGTGGAGCACTGACTTCGATATTTCCTGGTTCGAGTACGGGCGTCTTGGAAAAGTGCATGGTGGGTTCATGAAAGCCCTAGGCTTAACAGAAAAGGATGGTTTGCCTAAAGAACTCAAACAAGATAATCACCACCCATTAGCTTATTACACCATCAGAAGGCACTTGAGAAATCTTGTGCAGCTCGACAATAACACAAAATTTATAGTGACGGGTCACAGCTTGGGAGGGGCACTGGAAATTCTGTTTACAGCGATTTTGGCATTGCACGACGAAGAATTATTGTTGAAAAGATTGGAAGGGGTTTATACGTTCGGGCAGCCAAGGGTTGGGGATGAGGTATTTCAAAAGTTCATGAAGAAACAATTGAAAGTTCACGACATTAAGTATCATAGGATTGTTTATGGTAACGATCTGGTTCCTAGGGTGCCCTCAGATAGCCCTACATTCTTGTTCAAGCACTTTGGGAAGTGCCTTTACTATAACAGCTTCTATAAACAAAAGGTAAATTTACTGGTTAATTCTACTTAAGGTAATTAAAGGGGCTAAATTTTTATGACGGTATTCAAATGCAGGTTAATTAATTATGTACTATTTCTTGCAGGCGCTTGAAGAAGAGCCAAACAAGAACTACTTTGATCCGAGGGCGGCAATGTCCAAGCACCTAACTGCAATTTGGGAGCTCATAAGAAGCTTCATAATCCCATACGCAAAGGGGCCTGAGTACAAAGAAAGTTGGTTACTCAAAGCCATTAGGGTATTTGGAGTCATAATACCAGGTGTTGCATCTCATAATCCCCAAGATTATGTTAATGCAACCTGTCTGGGATAATTAGCTATGAAATAGGAGTCATGATCCCCCATGCCATTATCTAGTATTGGCTCTAAATAAACGGGGTTTAAATTTGTACTGGTTAATTCTATAAATAAGTACTAAATATTTCCTTAATATGGTTTATGCTCTATGCCTTACTTTTATGATTAAATGTTAGCACATTTGGTCTTTGAAATTGGTATTTAGGTTGTTACCCAAAAAAAAAAAAAAAAAAAGGTATTTAGGTAAAGGGGGTAAATTAGGCCTTCCCCAATGGGAGCTCTATATGGGGCTCAACCACCACAAGGCTTCTATAAATACAAACTCTTCTTAAAAAGGCATACCCAATGGTGCAAGTTTGGGGCTCTAAAACTTGAAGCCCAACCGGAGTAGTAACTAAATGTATGTGCTTGGTTGAAGCCCTTGAAACCGAATGGGTCCCGCAAGGAAAAAAGCTGCGACCCACCTTTTTCAAGTCTCTCACTTGCCTTGCGATTGTACAAAGCCTACTTGCCATTTTTCTGTTTTGTCAACAGACCCAACATGCTAAACCAAAATTCCAAAAGCTGTGTGAACAACTATATTATTAAGCCACTTTTTCAAAGCCAACGGGTGGCTACATATGTCCAACGGCTATAAACAGCAATATTGTTTCTTCTTTTTTTTTTTTTAAAATTTAAAATAAATAGATTTGCAACTCAATTCTTCCTATAAATATCCACCATATCTCTCATAATTTTTACACACCACAACATCTTTATCACTCTTGATCAATTTGTCAAATTTTTTCACTCACTAGATTATTTAATTTTTTGTAATTTTTTTGTTAATCTCTTTTTCACTAATAGCTGAAATAAATGTTATGCATCTTGTTTTAATATAACCATGTTGTATCGTGTCTATGAAATAAAATGTTGATTTCCAAATCTTGTCCAAATTTTGATTTTTTTTTGGTTGAAATGTTCACCCAAAAAAAAAAAAAACTAACATAACATGAACAAACATTAAAGTAAAATAGTTAACCAAAAAAAAAACACCACATAAATCAAATTACATCATAAAAAAATATAGAGCTCGCCATGAATATGGGGCCTGTTGGCACTAAAAACTGAACAGATGGAGATGAGTGCAACTTACAAACGAGATGGACGATCGAGAGATCGATTGAATGTTGGATGCCGATTCTTCCTGTCTTTGGATGCTGATCCTGAATAGAAAGAAGTCGAGACTCGTAAGGTCTATGGAACCGGTGTGGAACCAGCCTAAGACCCTCCGATGCCGAAGTAAGTTTGTTGTTTTAAGAGCTCTTGCTGTTGACCATATAGAAGTATAAAAGTCAAGCTAAAAAGTCTTACCCCTGTATTGTAGTGGAGGGGCCTATTTATAGAGGGCATTTAGTATGCTCTTAGTGCTCATTTTCGATGTGGGACTCGTGGGAGGGCCTTCTGAGGTCGACACGAGTCTTTAGATATTTTGGGCGGGTACTTCGAGGTTGATTCTCTACAATCGGTAGGGGATGCCGATTGTAG
>NW_018921305.1:274747-298239 GCF_002207925.1 Prunus avium
TTTTTTTTGTAGGAGACTACTATAACTTTGAAGAACTTATGATCCAAAGCTATTATGTAGGACTATTTATAGTAGTTAGAGTCGGTAAAGAAGATTTGGTTGAAGCTTTAACATTGTGCCACATAATAATTCTACAAGTTCCTAGACTCCCAAAGCCTTTTGCGTTGGCTTGGTAGAGTGCTTTGTGAGCACTCTCCTAACAAGTTTTTATATGTAGGAAATCTACTATTATTACACCTCAAGCCTTAATGGATTTTGAGGACACCACCAAGCAACACGTTAGTTTGCAAAAAATGCTTAGTATGCATATAAGTTTTTCTAATAGTTTTTGTAAAGTAAGTATATATAATAATAATGATGAATAGTGCTGGAATGAATAAAACCATGCAATAACATTTGAATGGCTATTAGTTAATAGCTATCCTTACGTAACTTATTATACAATTGATATATATATATATATATATATATATATATATTATTAATTATATAATTTTTGGAGATTAATAATTGTAATTATTTAATTTATGAAATATTAAAAATATGGGGTTTCACAATTTATGATGTAATTTGATTTATTTTTTATTTTTTATTTTTGTTAACTTATTATTTTTTAATGCATGTTTATGTTATGTTAGTTTTTTTTTGTTGTTGAACATTTCAACCCGAAAAAATCAAAATTTGGACAAGATAGTGATTAGAGTAAAGAAGAAAACTAGCTATTTATTTCTATAAAAAAGAAGACTTTCATTTGAAAACAAAAAGAAACGGTAGAAAAAGAGGAGAGTACAAAAATCAAGTTTTTTTATGTGCTGACGGGCCCCGTGCATGCGATTTAGAGCAGTTCTAGTAGCTGGGTTTGGGCCAAAAAAGGGTTTCCAGCAGCAAAGGCTGGCCTGGGCAGGAGGTGGGGGCCACGAGCCTGGGCTGGCTCGAGGGCAAGGTTAGCCTGAGGTCCAGCCTCAGTTTTGGGATGACGTCAGCCCTCGAAATTTTTTTTTTTGGTAATAAAATAATGAAAAAAATTCAAATTTTTTTTTAAAAAATACCCAAAAAATAATTAATTTTTTCCTATAAATACCAACCAATACTCTTCACTTTTAACACCAAATCCTCATACATTTTCTTCTCCTTCAACTATTATTAACTTTCTACTCAATATTTTTTTCACTTTCAAGTTTTTTTTCTTTCACTTTTTACCCAAAAATCTTATCCGAAAATATTATCCAAATTAATTGTTTAGGTAAAAAAATTTGTGAAAAAAACAAAAAATGAATAGTAATTGCGCTTTGCCATGACAACTGCTAGAAACACACATTGCTTTTTGCAAGGGCAGCCACTATTTCACGTGAATAGTAGCTGCCCTAGCCCCCCCTTACCATGGCAAAGGGTTCACTGCTGGAAGTGCTCTTATTAAGAGAGTATGTTGGCAATTGTGTGTCTTGGGCAATTGAGGAGAGAAAAAAGTGATTCCTGTGGGGACCACTTGGGCTCAAGGGGCTGCATCCGCATCCACACATTTGAGGACGGCTCTAACGAGTCTTTAGCATTTAGAGCCCAAAATCTCTCCAATTGGGGATGCCTTTTTGGCATTGGGCTGCATATATAAGAGCTCGGTGGTGGTTGAGCCCCAAATAGAGCCCCCATTGGGATGGCCTAATGAAAAATGGAGACTTTGCTCAAAGAAGAAGATGTAGAGCAAAACCAAAACTCTCTATAAAAGTGACGGCTACAAGAGCAAAGACTCACTTTTTACCCAAAATAACTAGGTCATAAAACAATCCACATGGCGGCTAGTAATTGAAGCTATAATAGGACAAAAATCATTAGGACAAAAAAATCTACAGTTGGCCAAGTGTGAGTCCCACGTAAGAATTTAAATGAGCTGGCACTGAGCTAGCAGTAACAGATGAATGGTCATCACGTTGACTCGACATGTCCTAATATATATGCAATGCATGATTTACCTTTAAAGATCTTGATTGCATCGTGCCCAAGTTGATCTCATCCACATTAATCTTCTTCAACTAGACTATCCTAGTCTAATTAACCTAGAGCTTGATGAATTACATGTGCAATTACAAAGTTGTCAAAGGAAGCTAAATACCTTAGCTAAACACAACCATAACAGTCTTTGTGATTGGCTGGTAGGCACAAATTTCAATCTAGAATACTTCATATTGAGAGATTATAGAGCGTTATATCACCATGTCATCTTGTGATTCTTTTAATGCTACATAAGTCACATGAAACATGAGTACTGTATGAGCCCAAAACCCTCTTGCAACTGCACCCTTCCAGTGCAATTCTAATTTCCCTATGCTAAAGAAACTTCAAAGGCCTATACTGGTAGTGTCCTGCCTACAGAAAACAACTGTGCCAACAAATCTTGAACTACAAGGAAAAATCCTTTTAGTGACTGACACGTTTGGTTGCTAAAAGGTGATAATTCGTCACCAAAACTGTTTCATGACCAAATGAGTTCGTCGCTAAGGTGGTCGCCTTAGCCTCGTCGTTGAAAGTACCAGGCGACCAACAACATTTTTCATCGCCAAATGCTTTCAGTGACCAAGAATTTTCGTCGCGTATCAGATTATAGTTGGTTGTCTATAACTAAGGGTTCTCGCCAAAACACCAAATTTTGCCGCATACTAAGGAAGGATGGGCGTCCAAATAGATTGGTTCGTCGCCAAAACGTTTTAGTGACTAAAGGATTTGGTCGTTAAAGCTTTACTTAGTTGGTTGCTAAAACATGCATAATTTAAGTATTTAATTTTGTTTTTATAGATGCATATATATATATATATATATATATATACTGTTTTGTGATAATATTAACCTGTTGTTTATTAACTTATTGAAATTTCGAAAAAAACAATAAATTTAGGTAAATAAACTAATAAAAAATGACATATATAAAAGTTTTCCCATTCAAAGGTACACAAGTCATTCAAGTACACATAAAAGGTGCCATATATCCAAAAATAGTAAACATGAACAAGTGGAGGCCCAACTCCATATATTCTTGCCCTTTGTAAACCCAGTTTTGCAGTCACTATTTCCCTACACACTAAAGACTAGAGACCACTCTATATTCTTTGTTTTCCTTATTTATTGTTTTATATGTATTTTATGGGGATTAATGTTATTTGTAATGTTATTTATTTCATAAATTATTAACGATAATATTATCATTACATTTTTTCATATTTTTAAATTTTATATATATATATATATAAACTTCTTTTACATTTTAACTCCCCAGAAGAAAAATTCATGGATCTGTCACTGCATGTATCTTGTGTCGAATACCCTTTGTTGTCTAATATTGTTTGTATAAAAATAAAAGTAAAAAGACGTGGTAAAAATACTGGGGGTATACGCTAGACAAATGACATGCAGCTGAACAAAGACCACGGTGGTCCTTCACCCACCCGATAGCTGCCCTCTATCCACACGACCACAAACCGGAAGCTGTTATTAAAAGACACGGACCGCAGATCAAACTCGGCTCAATTTGTGTTGTGTTCTTCAAGGTTCGAGCGGCGCGAGCGAGCTAGCGAGAAAGAGAGAACGCGCGCGCGTGAGAGAGCAGAGAGGGAGGGAGGTGAGAGAGAACGCGAGAGGGTGGTCAGGTCTAGGGTTTTGGAAAAATCCCAGAGATTGGTTGCACAAGGTTAGTGAGCGCGTAAATTGAAGAAATTTCATGCCCTATTTTTCGTGTTTTCTTTAATTATATCCCAATTTTATTTGAGCTGTAGCCTAGAATTTAAAACAGAAAAAGCAAAAAGTCGAAAATGGTGAGTCTGATTTGGTATATGCCGCTTGTGTGTGAGAAAGAGATGTGCTTATCATGTGCAGGGAGCGAGTGTGAGAGATTTATTAGAGAGAGAGTGCTTAGAAGAACAAAAGCTTTCTCTTTTTTCAATTTTAGGGTTTCTCTCCCCCTTTTGGGCTGCCTTCTCCAATTGCCTCATGGACCGCAAGCTCGTGGTTAGTTTTTCTTTTTCTTTTTCCTTCTGTATCTATGTTACATTTTGCATGTTTGTTGATGGGTTAAGGGAATTAGTTGGTTTTATAATGGTGTGCTCTGTAATTGCAATTCAGGTTTTGGGCATTCCGTGGGATATTGATACGGAAGGGTTGAGAGAGTATATGAGCAAATTTGGTGAATTGGAGGATTGTATTGTCATGAAGGTTAGCCATTTATCCAACCCTTTATATTAATCTAATTGCTATGGAACCCTTGTGGGGATTTTATTCATGAGTGTTCTTCGTCTGCTTTACTACTTAGTTTTTTTTATGCTTGGTTTGGACGTCGGTTGTTCCCTTCTAGTTGATTGGGATTCTGTTTGTCTGTTAATTTGATCCATTTTTTGCATTATTTACATTATTTCGGAAACTTATAGGCATTTGTTTCCGTGTTTTTTTAGGACCGGTCAACTGGTCGGTCTCGCGGGTTTGGATATGCAACATTTGCATCAGCTGAAGATGCCAAGGTGAGTTGGACTAAAATTGTCCACGTATCCTTGTTGTCTGCGCTAAATGATTTCACTATTTATGTGCATTATTGCACGATCGGTTAGTCATTGGAAACATAAATATGTTAAAATCAACTGTCCGTATATCAGATGTCTAATAGCTGACATCTTTTTGGCTACAGAATGCAGCATCAAGTGAGCACTTTCTTGGGAATAGAATGCTGGAAGTTAAAATAGCTACGCCAAAGGTTTTATAAATTCGTAATCAGTATTGTTCTAATATCATTCACATATGTTTATTTCGGTTAGTGATAATTGTCGTGTATGTATATTGTGCTTTCTATAGCATCAAGGATTTTGTTGGTGGTTCTGCCATTATTCATTTTTTATGCTTTCGTTTTCCAGGAGGAGATGAGAGCACCTGCAAGAAAAGTTACCAGGATATTTGTTGCAAGGATCCCACAAGTTGTGACAGAAGCCACCTTCCGAAGGTAGTTAAATATATTGTTGTTACTGCAATAATGATTTTTTCTTGACTTTTTTTAACACTTTCATGTTTCATGATATGAAATTAACCTGATGTTTCTTTCAATTTCTTTTGCAGTCATTTTGAGAAATATGGTGATATAACAGATTTATACATGCCGAAGGTTCTCTATCCATCTTCTGGTCCAAATCACATTAATTTAGACGTTATAATTGCTTAATTATTTTTGTGTTTGAATTTTACTATAAGTCTTGTAAATATGTGTGTAGGTATGTCTATCATTGCACATGCACACGCCAACCAAGTCAAACATTTATATTTGCAGTTATTGTTGGGTTGGACCCAATATCCTATGGTTCTTATAAATGTGTTGTTTCAGGATCAAGGCTCAAAAATGCACCGTGGAATTGGGTTTATAACATTTGAAAATGCAGGTCAGACCGTCTCACATATCCTTCTATGCTTTGCATTATGCATAATGGCAACTAACTTTTTTCCATTTGAATTTAAGCCCCCTGATGGCATATTAAGTTATTAATTTGCGTTTACTTGAGCTTGCAATAAACATAAGTTCATTTGTGGTGATGAGGGAAAAGCATGTGGTAATGAGATAGGGGAGAAATAAAGGTCAGTGATAGTTGTTGCGTGGAGGAGAGAGGAGAGATGCTTTGTCAAGCATATTTGATTACATTTTATCTTCTTTTCAACAGCTTATACATATGAAATTATTTAAGATATTGATGTCTTGTTTTATTTTACCATTCATTTTAGGGTTTATAGGAAGTGATTTATTTACTTTTATCCAAAATAGGGTTTGTGAACTGTATGAACCTTATGTTTTTTAATGTAAACATGAAAGTTTCTTGTTAAATAATTGACTTGTTTTACGTAGATCTATAGGTTTATAAATGCTTGTTCCCCAGCAACATTTAAACTAGCAGTCTTTATCGTCGTGAATATAATATCGGGATAGATAGAGAATCTGGGAACTCATTGTTTGATATTATGCTGTGTGGATGATATCATTTTCTGTGAGGAAAAATATTGAACAAATAAATGTCCTCTATATTGCAGATTCCGTGGAAAATTTGATGGCTGATACTCATGAGTTAGGCGGTTCCACTGTAGTTGTTGATCGAGCAACTCCCAAGGCAAGTTACAGCATAGCCAACCTTTAGTTTTTAGTTTTTTGAATTTATAATTCTAATTCTGTTCTTTTTAAGTTTAAAATTCTTTTTATAAAGATATCATTGATTCAAGAATCAAGATTTATAATATCTTGTTTTCAGGAAGATGACTTCAGACCAGTTGGCAGAATGGCACAGGGTGGATATGGTGCATATAATGCTTACATCTCAGCAGCAACTAGATATGCAGCACTTGGTGCTCCTACCTTGTATGACCATCCTGGACCAGTACCAGGACCTGCTTTTCCAAGTAAGTGCTTTTACAAGTTACAGAGCATACTGCACTTTAATAATCTTAAGTTGTGTAATCATTATTTTTTTGTTTTTTGAATCTTCTCGTGTTGGATTAGGAGGGGAATCTGCTCGAGGACTGGGCAAAAAGATTTTTGTTGGTAGGCTTCCTCAGGAAGCAACTGCGGAAGATCTCCGCCAGTATTTTGGGAGATTTGGTCGTATAGCAGATGTCTATGTTCCAAGGGTAAGATAGCATAGATTTATAAATAACCAATTGTATTCATGAAATATTGGAACCTGAAAATGTGTGAATGCTCAATTATGCAGGACCCGAAAAGAACTGGACATAGAGGGTTTGGTTTTGTAACTTTCGGGGAAGATGGTGTAGCCGAACGTGTATCACGAAGGTCTCATGAGATTTGTGGACAGCAGGTATTAGATGGAGTTAACTCTCATTTTTTTGCCTGTTAACTTATGGTTCATTTTTTATCCACCCACGTCAAACTAGTTTTTTGCACGAAAATGAGGGAAAATATGATGTTTTTCTATGAGATCGCAGTTTAGGGGTAACCTAACAACATACCCTCATTGTTGTTTCCCTGAAACAGCTGCAAGCACTCTAATTAAGTATAAGCTTACACTTTTCTAAATTGTTTTTTACTCTGCAAAATGAGACTTAATATTTTGTTCTCCAGGTTGCAATAGATACAGCCACACCGCTTGATGAAGCTGGTACCAGTGGAAATTTTGTGATGAATAATGTAGAGCCCTTTGGTGGCGGCTATGGTGGTCCAGTGCGCAGCTATGGCAGGATGTATGGAAGTCTAGATTTTGATGATGTGAGTATATTTTAATTTTGCTGTCATGTAGGTGTTTGTCTAAAAGGAAGTTTTTTTTTTGTTATTTCTAAGACCAAACTTATTTTCCATATACTTTTACTAACATACTGCATGCTGCACTCTTGATATTGCAGTGGGGTTACGGAATTGGCAGTGCGAGACCGTCAAGAGCAGATTGGAGGTACAGGCCATACTAGAGATGTGGCTCTGGAAATTTGGCACTAAATCTTAGGAATGTCAACAAAATGCCATGCAGACTTTGTTAAGTGAATTTATATAAGATTAAGGATCACATCCTTAGCTGACGCCCCCAATAATGTTCGTTTGTCAACTTCTGAACTTATTATAGTTGGTTTCCCCTTTCAAACAGATCCATACGTTATTATCCAGTGAAAATATAGGTGGATAGGAATGTCTGAATCTGTAATATTTGCCAGCCGGCGAATTCAGGGATCAGGACCATGGTTCCTTTGTGTAGAAATTGCTATATTTTATTAAGTTGTTAGATGGATCATTTATGGCTTCGTTTAAAGCTGGGAGGTGTTACATTTTTATTTTGTTCGGTTACATTTGACTAGTTCTGTTTTCCATTTTCCTTTGCTTATCTTCCCGGTAAGATTTGAGTCAGTTGAATTTTAATTTTGTATATTTTGAATTTCTGGATCATACAGGGACATATGTAAGATGAAATCTGGGTGACTCGGCTTTGCCAAAAAGGATTTATTATTATTATTATTATTTTTAAAACACAACAAAAATCCTGTCCTCAAACCATATATGCAGAAACTCTGGCACAAAAAAAAAGTGCAGAAAGAAAGACAGCTAAACGTTGGAAAGAAGACAACCAAATGCCATGGTAAAAGGCCAACTCAAGAGCACATAGAGAAGCATTTGCGGTTCTTCTATATACGGTGCCCGCTGTTCTCATACTTAGTTAATGCACGAGGTTCCTATATACAATACAGGATGAGGTCAAAAGGAAGAAAACTTGACATGGAAGAAATTCCTAAGCTAGATTTCAAATCAGAAACTCCAAGGGGTCAGCTGGTGCAATGAATAAATTAGCTGGGAAGAGCACAAGGAATTAGGCAGCATTACGGGTAAAGCAACTGCTCAGGGAACCCCCCCGGACAAGCTTACCGAAGGAAACAAGCTTTCCAGGAGTTTTCAGAGCTTGATGGCCTTCTTTAAATGCTCTTGAGCTTCTCATCTTGTGGGCTTTAACTTGTGCCTTTCTCACCTTCTTCATGATCTTGTCCATTGTCGACGATCTCTTCTTTTCCAATTTCATCTGCAACACCAACTTCATAGTTAGTAAAGCCTGCAAACCCTATGGGGGACATATGGAAGAGGCAAAGGTTGCCTTAGTAACCCTGCATTGTTGGTAAAATGCAGAAAATGAAACATAAATATGAATAAAACATTGCTCATATGAAAGACCTCAAGTTTTCTTAGTGCTGCTTCAGCTTTTGCCTTCTGCAAGTTCTCCCACGCAGTGATCTTGGCTTCCTCTCTTTGCTTTCTGCATACATCAGAAGTTTTCTTTGGAATATCAATTTACACGCAGAAGAACAAATGAACCAAAAGTGGAGATTTGGCTTAAAGAAAGGAAACTTGTAGATTACAATGTTTTTCTCTGGAGGCTAAAAGGCATAAGAAACTTTGAATTTATAGAACATACCTTGAACTGTTCATAGCTGCCTCTGCAATATTGAAAGACGGAGGTTGGTTTTTAATAGCAATTTTGTCGAAATCATAAACATCCGGGCGTCTTTTCGTGATGCTGCCACCCCTTCTTGACCCCTTAGTGCCAGTGGCTCCATTGTCAACCTGCACTTCTCTGACCTCTAACTTAGCAAAATGTTCGCGTTGCTGCTCCACAATGGAAAGCAGAGTTGGAGAAGATGGAGCAAATGATGACCTCCTTTTGGGAGGTGGTGGTGAGTGGTGAAGGCAACCATTTGGGTTTATTTGGGTTCCCATATCTCGTTGTGAAACAGCTCGGGAAATCGCTGGTTCCTCACACTTTGTGTTATCAAGTTTCTCATCTGCCGCATTTGATCCACAGTAACAAACTCACATATAAGACTAATGTGTTGATAATTAAGTTATGAATCATTTAGAAACCCCAAGAAGCACAACTCTAGAAACAAAATTAAACCCCCAAAACCATTGTGATTAATAGAATATATGTGATTTAGATTCACAGACAACACGGTATACTAAATATTTGACGAGGGAATATTATCCATCCTAGGTGTTCAACTGTTTTTCATTCAAAGTATAATGATATGAAAATTAAGAAGAGAAAAAAAAACATGTACTATTGGAGATGGGAAGAACTCACTTTGCAATTCTAACAGTCCAAGCGCACTAGTTGATCTTCCCATTCCTCCACTGCCACCATATAGAAGAGAGACACTATCAGCTGCCAAAACTCCTGTCGAAAATGGTGAACCGATTGCGAAATTCCTCACGCTGCCGCAGCCATCAAATGCCGGATTTGCAGGCGAAAAATTCGAATAGTATACAGCTCCGGGAGGCACAATTGGACCACTCTTGGACTTAGGCCTCCTCTGCTGACCATGACCATGAGAATGTGAACCATTCTTGTTGCTCTCACAGCCATATCCGAGAACCGGGCTGCAAATCCACCTCTCCGCATCTTCCCATTTTGAAGGCACAGTCCTACCACCATTGCTCAGCCCCATCAAAGAAGTGCTGCCATGGATGGCATGCCTCTGTCCACTGCTTGTAGGCAACGGCACACGCTCAGAGCTCCAACCCTTTTGGCCTCCAATTCTACCCCCATGAAAATCTGGCCCTCCTAGGCTTGGAAATGCACCCAAATCATGAGAAACAGAACCTCTCTTCATGTGGAAAAACTGGTTGTTGAGTGTAGGCTTGGTGATGATCTTTTCTTAGTGTACTTTGCTCATTTTCAGCAAGGAACATGTTGAGGGCCAAGTTACTATGCCTTGTCTTTGACACAGCTGTAGTTTTGGCCTTTTTGGGTCTATTTTTTTGGCGGGGTGGCTATTTCTTTGTGTCCTTCAATTTCATAGCTGCCAAACTTGTAAATCAAATCAAAGAGTTTGACAGTGGGGAAGTAGACAAACTGAGCATTAAAGGCTTGGTATCGTTTGTCCCAACTAAGCGCATATTTACAAGTTTGGATAGCTCACTATTTCTTTCCCATCCCCGTCCTACAGGCTACAGCCTAGGTAGGTAATTCTTTTGTTTTAAATATTTTCCCGAAAGGTATCTCAGAATGTGCGGTTCAGATTTTTTGAATTAAAATAGCTACGCTCACCAAATTTGTTTATCAGATTTTGTATCATCAAGTGATAAGATAGTATCTCATTTGTTCAAATTTGAGCTCATTCTGAAATTCGGTTATTTTGAACAAGTTTGGTGTTTTTTTTTTTTCATCTCAGAATGTGCGGTTCAGATTTTTTGAATTAAAATAGCTACACTCACCAAATTTGTTTATTAAATTTTGTATCATCAAGTGATATGATAGTATCTCATTTGTTCAAATTTGAGCTCATTCTGAATTTCGGTTATTTTGAACAAGTTTGGTGTTGAATTCCTACTATTTGCGCAAGTGTACTGTTTGTGCGCTACTCAATTGTGACATGTACTTTGTAGCATTTTATTATATTCTTTTTCTATTTTCGGTTTCTTCTGGGAAAGTCTTGCTGGCAGGTCGGTGATCCAGACACCAGACATCTTGATGGTCATGTGGACAACCTCCACCCGGGGAATGGGCTGCAGTAAGTCGTGGTGGGATAGGCCAATGTCATCTAAATTTAATTTTGCATTTTTAAAATCACAAGACCTCGGATGTAAAGATGGATATTCTTAACTAAATGAGTTAGAAACTCATCTCATCGCCATTTATCATTCGTACACAAGTCTAACTTCTGTAAAACATATAGATGTACATCTAATATGTTTTTTACTATTTATGTCACATTTGTTTTCTTAATTTGTATAAAATTTCAAAACAACAGTCTACGCATGTTTTTTTTTGTGCTCACATCATGCTTATTTCAAAACAATCTGTCATTTCAGGTTTAAGATCAACCATTTTGGGTTAGGAGGAGTGATATAATTGGTGCAAAAGGATTTAAACCAAAATGTCCATGGTGTGATGATGTTTGACTGGAGCCTAGATGTGATTGAATATTCCAAAATGATTTGATTGACCAGAGAAGTCTTTCTGTGATCAAATGGTGCCAAGGGGCGGCTCTCAAACCCAAACCCTAGCCTCCTTCAGCGCTGCAAAACAAAGGGGGAAGGTGGTACCTCCTCTCTCCTGCCTCTCTTCTCCTTTTCCTCCTTACCCCTCTTCTTTTATCCTCTTCCCTTTCAACCGTTCTCTCTTATCTAGTGCTTGGGTTGGCTTTGTTTGAGTGTGAGTTGTTTGGTGTTGAATAAGCGCATCAACTCTTTTGAGTTTGAGGCATGTCAGATTGTCTTTGACCCTGTGTAGCTTTGAGTGGGGATAAACTATATGAGTTTGATGTTGTCATTGGATTCCTCATATTAGTTGTAACTCCTTTGTGGATGGTTATAATGGCCTTTATAGTTACTGTATTTGTATTACGATCGTGACGTAATTTATGAATGCAATCTCCTCTATCGTTTGTGGGTTTGTTGAAATGATATTTGTTGATTGCTTAACAGAAGCACTAAAACAAAGGATATTAATATGGTTCACATGATGCAGGTAGCTAATAGAAAGCTTGAAAAGCTCATGAGCTGCCCTGTGGGCCTATGCCCAAATTTGTCTATTTCAGGCCATATTACCATACACAGATATAGGCACTATTGAAAAAGCTGTTCCAATTACATAATATATTTAGAAACCATGTGTGTGTGAATGGGAGGAGAGGGAGGAGTAAGCTTTTGAGTAATTTCCCCAACTGATGAACCATGCTTCGTCGCAAATAGAGCAAGTTCAACTGAAAATGAATCATGAAGATTTATGTATTTATTTTTTCCTAAATTGAGGTTAGGCATGATGAACTATTAACATTCTTGGAGAGGGTTGGGCCAATGGCTTTGTTTGCCATGGGTGGCCATTGATGAAGACCTTACCTTACCTTACCACAATTATTTACAGAGCTCCATAACATGCCATGATTCTTCTCTGTATATTTAAATTCAAAACCAAAAAGTTCATGGATATTCATGTGATCAACATTCCTGAAATTAAGGAACCATCAATTTCTTATTAAATTTCTTTTTGTCCTGTGATTCTGACAATACAAATTTGATAATTCTGTGAATATGTTGTGTCTCTTTTGACTTATCAAATCAAAATGAAGATTTTCTATGAAATTAAAAAAAATAATCATCAAATCAAAGATTGATTATACATTTGTTTCAAACCTGGTGATTGAGATTAGGTCTGCACTTGCAAAATTAAAAACACTAAAAAATTGTAATAATGTTTTGTGTCATTATGTAACGCGTGGAATCCATTAGTAAAGTAATGGAAATTAAAAAAAGATAAAAAAAAGAAAAGAATTGGGCATTTTGCAAGTGATGATGTCAGAGAGGGACACGTGTTGACTTGACCACCTGCCACCTGTTTGTGGGGGGGGGGGGCAACAGAGAGGTTCATCTGGGAGTGCCACGTATTCCACCATGGTCTAAGCTGAGTCAGCAGTGGTGCCCCGGCAGCAACGAATGACATTGTCGTTTAACGGAATTAAAGCGACACCGGACCAATCAAAACCAGAATTTGATCACCACACTCAAACTCAAACACAACGCTCAGAGTCCACTCCACCACCCCCCCTCTCCTCCCTACTTTCTCATTAAATATATTTGTGTTCTTACCATCACACCGCCGCTTCAATTTTATATAGTTTTCTTGAGTATTTTTATAATCATCATCATATGATATTGATTTAATCTTCTTTCTTTTAATAATAGTAATGGATTTGGCTGGTAATATTTTACCTACTTGATAAAACCTTCTTCCCTCTTTGGATGAACAAGTCTTAAAAACACAATAATTGAACCTAACAAGTTAAAGTGATCCCATTGTCGTCATGCAAGCCTTCACAAAACTATGGTTCTAACATTTCCGAAATGCCATAGAAGCATGCTCTATATTTTGGTAAGTCGAGTCATGACTTGCATTTTGTGTAATATGTGTGTATAAGTTTTTCCTTTTGTGTTTGTGATGAATTTTTTTAATATGTATCAAACTATGATTCGCAGAAAAAATGAGTATCTCTTTACAAGAAATGAGAGAGAGTATCCATATTACATTATTTACAATGTATTTTATTTTTTAAATCCAACCATCAATTTCAGTTTACAATCAGGACAAGCACACAGAAAATTTGGAGTTGAAAATCTAAAGCCACAGATTTCCCAAGTAGTAAGTTAATAACCACCTTTCGACCGAAAAACAGAAGAAGAAAGAAAGTAATAACCACCACCACCACCACAAAAAAGATATTTTTCCATTTTGCGAAAGTGGAGTTGGTTCGCCAAGAGAGTGCCACATGGCTCGAGAATCTCCATGATTGGTGGACAATTTCAATCCTTCGAGGGTGTGGCTCCCAATCATCTATATCTGACTCCCCCCATATTTTCCCACTTCCTCAATCCTCAAACTCAGTCTCTTTCTTTCCACAGAGGAAAGCCAAAAGCTTTCATTTTTATTTCTTTTTCAGTTTCTTTTTCCTTCGTTTCTCAGCTAGAGCACAAACAATGGCTTCTACTCTGTTTTACAACTCCATGAGCCTCTCAGCAGCAGTTTTCTCAAGAACCCACTTCCCAATCCCCATCAACAAGGACTCCCCACTTGAATTTTCACCTTATATTCACTATGACTACCATTTGAGAAGCAGAACAAGAAGTGGGCAGAAGAAGTGTTTGACAGAGGTGAGAGCTACTGTGGCCTCACCCACAGAGGCCCCCAGTGCACACGCATCGACTCAACCAAAGAAGCTTCGAATTCTGGTTGCTGGGGGAGGAATTGGAGGACTGGTTTTTGCTTTGGCAGCAAAGAAGAAGGGGTTTGATGTGGTGGTGTTTGAGAAGGATTTGAGTGCTGTAAGAGGAGAAGGACAGTATAGAGGTCCTATTCAGATACAGAGCAATGCATTGGCTGCTTTGGAAGCCATTGATTTGGATGTTGCTGAGGAGGTTATGAGAGTTGGATGTGTTACTGGTGACAGGATCAATGGCCTGGTTGATGGGGTTTCTGGTACTTGGTATGTTTTTCTGGACTTTTGGTTTATATGGGTTTCTGTCTTCCTCTTCTTCTTTTTTTCTGTGTTTTTAAGTGATCAGGTGTATAGTGCTTGCCAAATTTGTTTCCTTTGATTGTTTTTAAGCAAGGAAACTAATAGAGGTTGGGTGCGAAAAATAATTTGGAATATGTTAATTCAAAAAGTACTGAAGAGCAATCGATTTAAGCTGTGCAAATAAAATAACGGAAGTGTTAGTCGGGCTTAGAGAGGCCAATTCAGGCTGATGTCTTTAATGGAAATAATGATTTTTCTTCCGAAATGTTGCTGTAATAAATTAGTAAAAGGAATGAAATTACCATACACCTGAATGAGAAGAAGAAGTACAAGAAATTTTGCTTTTCTTGTTAATTGATGCAAAAGTAACAGATGAAAATAAACAGGATCAGTGTTTGAATGTTTCAGTTACACAGAATCAAGCCTTTTATTATAAAAGTGAAATTTGTTCATTTGAACACAATTTTCATGTTTCCTATAAGCATTATTGTAATAACCTTTGATCTGGAAAAAAAAAAAAGTATCAGTATTGAATTTTGTGCAGCCAGCCATATATATTGATGATTAGTTGGTTATCAGGTATGTCAAGTTTGACACATTCACTCCTGCAGTGGAACGAGGGCTTCCAGTTACAAGAGTTATAAGCCGAATGACCTTGCAACAAATCCTTGCTCGTGCTGTTGGAGAAGAAATTATTATAAACGATAGTAATGTTGTTAATTTTGAGGATCTTGGAGATAAGGTAAAAATGTGGTATTACCTTTTTGTTAGTTACATACCTTTGTTGTCATCTTGCTGAGAAATGTGACATTAGAACTTGTTTTCTTTCTTTTTATAATATGCAGCTTCTTAGTGCTAATTTGATGTCCTTCAACTACTTTGGATTCATCTGATTTGGTATTTAGTTCTTATGCCTCTCTCCATTTTGTAGGTGAATGTGATACTTGAGAATGGACAGCGTTATGAAGGTGATCTGCTGGTTGGAGCGGATGGTATATGGTCAAAGGTAGTACTATACTCTGAGTTCACATGGTTAAAATGTGTAATATTACAGTATGCTATAGATTAGGGTCCATAGTTCACAATATTAAAATGTGTATGTATTTTTCTCCTTCAGTAGCTTTTAAAGTTCTGATATTACATCACTAACTAGTCCCTATGCAGAAATCTATATTGTGAGGCTCAAAATTCTGGGCACACATATGGAATATTTTCTACTGGCAGACCATCTTTAGGTCAAAATCTGCAGAGTATATTTACTTTGGAAATTACAAGAACTTAAATTACTTGTTTCTTGTGAATAGGTGAGGAAGAACTTGTTTGGATTAAACGAAGCTGTTTACTCTGGTTATACTTGTTATACTGGTATAGCAGATTTTGTTCCTGCTGACATTAATTCCGTAGGGTATGTTTGATCTTTTATTTTTTCAAATATGGCTTTTTTAGTGGAATTTGTACAATTGTATTATCTTCTTATATGTCAGGTTGTATCATGCCTCAAGACTTAAATTTAAACTTATCTTTTGAAGGTACCGAGTATTTTTGGGGCACAAACAATACTTCGTTTCTTCAGATGTGGGCGGAGGCAAAATGCAATGGTATGCATTTCACAAGGAATCACCTGGTGGTGTTGATAACCCCAACGGTATTGATTAAGATGCTCAGCCTTTTTTGTTTGATACATGCACACCGTGCTTGTACTCACACACTCTCATTAAGACAAACAAATCAACCTAGAAACTTCTAAATGGGTATAATAAACTACCTGAAGGAAAAGTTATGCTCTGATATCATGTGAGCAGACCATTTTCATTTTATAAAAGTTCACTGTACCTTTCCATTGAAAATAAGGGTTAATTCTAGTATCCATAAAATTAATTAGTAAACAATTTTGTCAGCTAAGAGTTCATGCTTGTGATCCCAATTTTCTTATTGTTTGGTGAGAGGTAATATCATTTTTCTAGCCCTTTTGTCTTCATCTTAAATGCCTCACAATTAATATGGGGTTCAATGCCACATTTTTTACAGAGGATTTAGCCATTTTATAATTGACAGAGTTAGGAAAGATTAATAAGCCATCCTTGTATAGTTGAAAATGTCAGATGGTGATATATGTGTGGCCTTTCACTCTTTATGATGATAAAAACGTACAATTCATTTGTTATTGTCTATTGCTTGGCAGGTAAAAAGGAAAGGCTGCTTAAAATATTTGAGGGCTGGTGTGATAATGTGATTGATTTGTTACTTACCACAGAGGAAGATGCAATTCTGCGTCGTGACATATATGATAGGACACCCATTTTAACTTGGGGAAAGGGTCATGTGACCTTGCTTGGGGATTCTGTTCATGCTATGCAGCCAAATATGGGTCAAGGTGGATGCATGGCCATTGAGGTATGCATTGCATTATATTTGGTTTAGCATCAAACATTATTCATCATCCAGATTTTTTTTTTTTTGTTTTTTTTGTTTTTTTTTGTTCCTGAATATTTGCATGTTTGTTTTTCTTTTCCAGTGAAATTTAGTCTATCGTATGTCCTTTGAAATCTCTGTTGAGTTTTTGCTAAATTCATTACTTCTTATGAACTAACACTAGGGTATTGACCAAGAAATAATCACTTCAAGAGTTAAATCCTCTTTGACCCTATCATGACAGGATGGTTATCAACTTGCATTGGAGCTTGATAAAGCATGGAAGAAAAGTAGCGAAATGGGAACTCCTGTTGATGTTGCTTCTTCTTTAAGAAGGTAACCCCATGCTATTTCTTGCCATATAATCTAAAAGAATATCGAAAAAAGCGGATGAAGTTGCCTATGCATCTGAAATCATAGTGTTCTTAAAATGAAAAGGATATATACAAGATATATATGGATGAAACATGTGTAATTGTTGTGAAGACTTAGGTGAGTTGAGGAAGTGCACTTTGATGACTCCTTACCTTCTTTTTTCTTTGTCCTTCAGCTATGAGAATTCTAGAAGACTGCGGGTTGCCATTATTCATGGAATGGCCAGGATGGCTGCATTAATGGCTTCGACTTACAAGGCTTATCTGGGTGTGGGACTCGGTCCTTTGTCGGTAAGACCTTTTATTAAGTGAAGTACATACTGAAAAGCAATGAAACTAATTGATGATGGAATGGAAGTCTTGCATGCATACTGACTTTGGCTTAAACCCTTGTAGTTTTTGACGAAGTTCCGGATACCACATCCAGGAAGAGTTGGTGGGAGAGTTTTCATTGATAAGGCAATGCCGTTGATGCTTAGTTGGGTCTTAGGTGGTAACAGGTAAGATTTTGATTGACAACTTCTGTAACTTTCTGTATGTTTTGTTTATTTCTTGATTATTATTATTTTTTAATTATAAAAATCTTATTACAACTTTGAACTGTCAAAGCTTTTTTTTTTTTGGACGAAGAACTGTCAAAGCTTAGATCATAGATCTTCATGCGTTTTTCACAACATACAAAGGTTCTTGTATATGTACTCATTCCGCTTTTAGAGTATCGCACTTTAATGCTGTACAACATGAATTTCAGGAAACTAAGGCAATTCACTGCTTGAATCACTACGTTGTTGTAAACATTGGAAGAATCTGCATTCTTGAGATTCCTTATTATTAATTTTCAATTGAAGGGAAATATTGACAAATAACTCCCAGAACTAGTACTGTTGCATTTATCTTTTTCAATTCTTTTGACAAACCGAATATTGAATTTTCTTTGCAGCTCAAAACTTGAAGGAAGGTCACCCAGTTGCAGGCTCTCAGATAAAGTATGTTGTTCAAAGTATCATCAATCAGCAGTGTGTTTGTCACTAGATACACAAACTGTTGTTTCATTTCTTAGTTTTAAGATCGACCTATTAGATTGCATTGTTATTTAGCAGCTAATATGTGGCCAACTTATATGAAGGCAAGTGACCAGTTACGAACATGGTTTGAGGATGATGATGCACTGGAGCGTGCTATTGATGGAGAGTAAGTCTTTGATCTTAGTGTCTGTCACTGTCATCCCTGGAATATTTTCAGTTAATTTGGTATTCCATGGTAGTTTTGACATTCGTTATGGTCTTGTAGGTGGTATCTTATACCATGTGGACAAGACAATGATGCTTCGCAACTTATTTGTTTGAACAGAGATGAGAAAAACCCCTGCATAATCGGGTATGCCTATTATACGTTGTTCCCCTCCCCTAAAACGCACACATGTCCATTTAATACCATATGGTTGCATGGAACTGAACCATCAAAACCTTAGATTCTGAAATTTATGTTTTTAAAAAGATATTTTTACCATTTTACGGGTTCATTATGATGTTTTATTCTTGCTGTAGGAGTGCACCGGATGGGGATGTTTCAGGAATATCAATAGCAATACCAAAGCCCCAGGTGATTTGGCTGGTTTTGTTCACTTTACATTTATCTCCAGAAACAAACCTATTTCTTACTTTTATGATTTTCTAGATTGAGTACTGAGGTATTTTTTATCTCAGGTTTCGGAGATGCATGCTCGTATCAGCTACAAGGATGGTGCCTTCTACCTGACTGATTTGCGGAGCGAACATGGTACCTGGATTGCCGAGTAAGTAGGGATGTTTTTTTTGTCTTTTTGGTGGCTAAATTAGTTGAAACAAATTGCTGACCCTCTTTTCTGCGGGTAACTCAACTTGTAATTGCCTCCCTCCTTTTCCCCTTACAATTTTATGTCTGAATGTGCAGTATTGAGGGGAAGCGATACCGGGTACCTCCAAATTTTCCTGCTCGTTTTCATCCATCAGATGCTATTGAGATTGGTTCTCAGAAGGTAATAGACAATTCTTACCCTAGAATTTGCTGCACAACTCACACTGAATATATGTCAGACTATTGTTAAATTTTGTGTGCATTGTGCATGTTGTCTGACTGACATTCACTAAATAAGTAAGTTGTAAAAACGCTAACAAAGTCTCTTTGCAGTGAAAAAGAAAAAGAAAATCTCCAAATAATATGAATATAACTTTAATAGTAGCATTTCATCTTACCCCCTCATACTGAAATGGTTTGCTTAAATCTGTTCAGACTAGACAGCTGCATGAATAAATAAAAACTTTGGGATCTAGAGAAGTCAGGCAACTTCCTACAGGAATTGTAAAAGAAATGAATTTTTTTTTGTATATCTAACAAGTTGTGTTTCAAACTTTTAGTTGGCTTTTCTCGTCTTTTATTCAGTGTCTAAAACTATAGAGTAAGAGCTTGTATAGTTTGCCAGTTTATTTGTTCTTTCAACATGCTGTGTAGTGTTCAATCATGCAATTCCTGAATCACATTTGAATCTGTGATATGCATACACAGAGTAACATGCTTGATGGATTTTCTTTTTCCTTTTGTCTTCTTTTGGTTACAAAATATACTTGCTCTTTGCTGGTTCTTAGCATCCAAGTAATGTGCAGGTCGCATTTAGGGTTAAAGTGATGAAGTCTTCTCCAGGGAGTGTTGAGAAGGAAGGTATTCTTCAGGCAGCCTGACAATTTGCCACAACGCCGTAACTTTACAACATGAAATTGTACAGCATTATTCAGAGCAGTGGAAATGCGAATGTGAATATGCTGCATTCTGCAGAGTAGATATAGCATTACACAAAATATCACTCTACCCACCCAAAAAAAAAAAAAAAAAAAAAAAAAAAACAACCACATGTAGAACTTTCTATACATCGTGTGAATATATCAATTTTGACTAGTCTCATTTGACTTTCTACGTATACATAAATGTATTCCAGACACAGGAAATTTTACGCTTGTTTGTTAAACGCATTGTAAATCAATATGAATATTCTCTTTCATTTTAAGCTCTGGGATCAAAAGCTTTTGTAACACATTTTCCCATCAAACTAAGAATACAACGCAAGGATGAATTTTCCTTCTGGTTGGAATCACCTGCGCCTAAAAGTTAGATCTCGAACCAAATGTGTGAAATTAGAGATTGTGTTGAGAAGAATAATTCTAGGGTATAATTGATAGAGCCAAAAGGCTAAGTATTTATAGAGATATTACAAGCTTAACTAGGAAAACTAGGTTACTTGGAGACTACTCCAAATCAATTACAATCAACTAATAAAAGGTGTAATCATGTAATTGGTTGGGGATAGCAAAACATGTAAAGAATGTGATTTCTTGATATTATATTCGGATACAATTGTGTGTGTATATATATATATATATATATAGTTGACTTTAACTGGAACTATTTTGGTAAATACAAAGGGCTATTAACCGTAGCAAATCATTTGGAGATCATGATATCAAGCAGCATCATTTAGAGATTCATCAGTGGAGTAAATAGTGGCTGTGATCGCTGGATTGACACCCTTCCACAAACTGGACAACCCTAGTTAGACAAGTTTGGATCGTAAGAGAGCATGGTGTGGCTTGTGTAGGGCCTTTGTAAGAAGATCAACCGGCTGATCAATAGAGGGAATATAACGGACTTGGTGACTCCTGAGAGCGACTTTCTCACGGACAAAATGGTAGTCAAGCTCGATATGACGCGCCCGAGCATGAAAGACAGGATTGGCGGCCATGTATGTCGTACTCAGGTTGTCACAATGAAGGAGAATAGGAAAGTGAAGAGAAACACCAAGCTCAGAGAGTAGATAGGAGAGCCAGGTAGTCTCAGCACATGAGTGCGCAAGGGAGCGATACTCGGATTCTGCACTTGAACGAGCAACAGTGGGTTGCTTCTTGGAACAACAGGAGATTAAATTGGAGCCCAAATAGATGAGGCAGCCCGCCCAATCTGCATCGGAGTAGGCACTGAGGCGGGCGGTGGACGGTTGCGGGCTAAGAGAGAGAACAAAGTCGAGCTTGCCTTTGACAAAACGTAAGATCTACTTGGCAGCGACAAGGTGAGAGGTGCGAGGGGCAGCCATGAACTGAGCAATGGATTGGACCTCGAAGGATAAGTTTGGGTGAGTCAATGTCAAGTACTGAAGATTGCCAACAATCTCACGGTAGTCCAAAGGAGACTCAAGGGGCACACCGTCGGAAGCGGACAAAGGAACTTTTGTGGCCAAGGGAGTGTTGGCAAGTTTGCAGTGGAGCATGCCATGATGCTGTAGTAGGTCGGGGGCATATTTCAGCTGTGAGATATGAAGGCCATCAGATTTGGTGGTAACTTAGAGGCCCAGAAAGAAATGAAGCGGGCCAAGATCTTGATATCAAAGTCGAGGCCCAATGCAGTGATGAATTGATGAAGAAACTTGGAATCATTTCCTGTGACGACGATGTCATCAACATATAACAATAAAAATATAACATAAGAGGCATGCCAAAAAATAAAAGAGAAGAGTCAGATTAGCTGTGTTGGAAATCGAAGGAAGGGAGAAACAAGCTAATGCGATGGAACCATGCACGGGGTGCCTGCTTGAGGCCATATAAGGCCTTGTGAAGCTTACAAACATAATTGGGTCGGGTGGGGTCAACAAAGCCTGGTGGTTGAGCCATGTAGACATCTTCTTGGAGAAAAGCATTTTTGACGTTGAGTTGGCGAATGGTGGCAGGTTTGACAACAGGGCTGAAGGTTTCGGCGTAGTCGATACCTAGTTGTTGGTGAAAACCCTTCGCAACAAGACGGCTTGTAACGCTCAATACAACCATAAGAAGTACGTTTAATCTGAAAGACCCACTTGCAGCCGACTGTATTTTGAGACAGGGTAGAAGGAACAAGAGTCCAAGTATTAGTCTTCATAAGAGCATTAATTTCTTCTATCATGGCAGAACGCCATTCAACATGTTTCTGAGCTTAAGAAAAACAAGTCGGTACTTGATCAGTGACAGCTACTAAAAGAGCACGAGAAATGGGTTACCTAATAGTCCCATCAGTGCGAATTTTGGGATAGAGTGTGCCAATGCAGGATCGGGTAATCATCGGGTGAGGTGCGGGCGGGTTGGCTGTGACAGGAGGCGCATGCCCAATTGCAACATAGGAGTCGGGCAATTCAGCAATGGAACTGCCTGCTGGGCCTGCTAGAGCAATGGGACCCATCGGGGCTGATGTGGACACATGCTCTGCCCAGGTCACGGAATCAGTGGGGACGGACTAGGATGCGGGTGCATCAATATGGGCTGACTGGGAGGCAGGGTTAGCAAGGTCTGACTGGGCTATAGAGGAATGGGGGCCCACGGGGGGGGGGTGGCAAATTGGGCCTAGAGAAGCTGGATCAATAAGTTGTCCTGATGGGGAAGTGGGCTGCACAGGATCAATGGGCAAGTGGGCCATGGGTGGTAGAGGCAGTAATACAGCAGTAAGCTGAGAAAGGTCTAATGCCACATAAGGGGATGAGGAAGATACCTGCCACTGAGTAAAAGGAAAACAATCTTCATTAAAAATAACATGCCTAGATGTGTAGACACGACCCGTGGATGGGTCAAGGCAACGATAACCCTTGTGATGGAGGCTATAGCCAATGAAAACACATTCCAAGGAACGACTCAGTAACTTGTGATTAACATAAGAACCAAGAAAAGGAAAACAAGAACACCCAAAGACATGAAGATGAGAATAAGTGGGAGGTTTGGAAAAGAGAACGGAGTAAGGGGTAGACCAGTTTAAGATGGGAGTAGGAAGGAGATTAATAAGATGAACCGATGTTAGAGCAGCTTTGACCCAAAGATTGAGAGGCATGTGAGAAGTGGGGAGGAGAATACGGGTCATGATGGCAATGTGGCGATGTTTGCATTTAGCAAGACCGTTTTGCTGAGGGGTCTAGGGACAAGAGAATCTTTGTTGGATACCGAGGGAATGACAGAAAGTGGTAAAAGAAGTATTAACTTATTCCGTACCATTATCACTTTGGAGATATTTGGCAGAAATCCCAAATATGTTTTTAACCATAGTCATTGTAGGGGTTTTTTCGTTCCTGCAGCTTGACGAATGGGCCTGGGCTGCTGTAAAGAGCAAATGGCTGGAATCGCCCCTTGTGTCTGAGTTCGAGAATCAAACCCCAAGTGC
>NW_018921305.1:302147-418846 GCF_002207925.1 Prunus avium
TTGCCTATGAATGAATATTTCCGACAAACATACAATCCGGAGTGGAGAAATCATTCAAACTTCTGGTGGACCGACAATCCAAATTTTCAACAAGTGTTCTTTACGTACTCAAATTAGAACTTATAGGGAGCCGACAAGTTCTTCGTGGGATCGACCCCGTACTTACATAATCTATACTTCATTAGATTCGTGCACTTGCGGGTATTTTTAATTGGTTGTTTGCACATTAATTTGTGTCCTTTTAGGAATGCAACAGTGGCCTGGGTGACTGAGCTGCCATTAGGGCAGTGCTTTGGGCAGCAGGGTCAGTGGAAGGGCGCGAGGCATGGGGCATGGGTCTCAAACGAGAGAAGGCGAGAGCATAACTCGGTGAAATTTGGCAGCGAAGGGAAATTAAGGATGGCAGTAATGAGCATGGCATAGTTAGGACCCAAGCCACGAAGAATGGCAGTGACCAAATCATCGTTGGAGACAGGTTGGTTGATGGAGGCAAGTGAGCCAGCAAGAGATTTGGCCTGGTTGAGGTATTAGTCAACGATTTTGGTGCCTTTTGTCATATCAAAGAGTTGGAAGTGAAGATTGGCAGCACTGGCAATGGACTTTTGGGCAAAGTGAGTTTGCAAACAATCCCAGATTTCTTTGGAAGTGTCATAATCGACAGTGAGGGCGAGAACTGGCTCGGAAAGTGTAGAGGTGAGGTAACTAACGATAATTTGGTCTTGTTTGTACCAGAGAAGGAAGTCAGGATTGGGTAGAGTGAGAGTGGTGGCTGTAACAGAAGAGGAATTAGGAGGGTCAGAGGTGGGGTTGGAGAAGGTGTTGGTTGTGGTGGCAACAGGGGTGGGGTTAGAGGAGGTGGTGGTTGTGGTGGAAACAGGGGCAGGATTAGACTCATCAATGTATTGCCACAAGTCATGGCCGACAAGGAACGGCTTGATTTGGCTAAGCCAGAGCAAGTAGTTGGATTCAGAGAGTTTGATGAAATGGGTAGTGTTTGGGCCAGAAGGGGAGGGAGAGGAGGAGGAGTTGTTGGTGGCGGCCATGGAGGATCAGAGAAGAGAGGTGACTTCGTTTGAAAGAGAGAAGGGCTGATACCATGTAAAGAATGCGATTTCTTGATATTATATTTGGATACAATTGTACAATATATAATACAGTTGACTTTTACTAGAACTATTTTGGTAAATACAAAGGGCTATTAACCATAGCAAATCATTTGGAGATCATGGTATCAATCAGCATCATTTAGAGATTCATCAGTGGAGGAAATAGTGGCTGTGATCGCTGGATTGACACAGTGATATTCTCGTGACATATAAGTTTTTCTCTTGAGGAATGGGCATAATTTCATAGTGGAGAAGTGCAATAATAATCGAGTTGAAACTCTACATCTAAAATATTGGACTTTAAGGCCTCGTTGTTTAGGGAGGACTAGACTCGACTAGACTAGCAAAATGCCTACATTTCATGTGCAATCAAGGCATACTATGAATTGTTGTCTAATTTGGAGGTTGAATGAGGACTATTCATAAGAGGTTGATGACTTATCCCTCATAATCCCACCAATTTCAAGGGGATTAGGGGGATAAGTTTTAGTCGTCAACCTCTTATAGATAGTCCTCATTTTTCCTCCAAGTTAGGCAACATATCCATATTATGTCTTCAATGCACATGAAATGTAGGCATTTTTGTAGTCTAGTCTAGTCCTCCTTACCAAACAAGCCTAAGTGATGAAGTTCCGGACAATATCAATACAATTTTAAACTTAATAGTGGCCCCCAGTGATCCGTTACACAGGATCAGCCGAAGCATCAATGATCAAATTTGTTTCCCAAAGAAACATCTTTCATGATAATTGCTGATTTGAAAACCCTACAACTGATGTAATGTAAGCAAGCATAGTAGGAACCAAGTTGTACGAGCCATGCTAGTAGCTTGGCATCTTTTTTCAAATTTATCTAGATCACCCCACAGCCAACCCAGCGTTGGGCTGTCTTAGCCCATATCCTCGCCTATTCTCAATCCCATCCCATCTCCAGATTTTACTTTTTGAATGAGTTTCTGTCTCAAAAACAACAACCCAATAATTTTTTGTCACACAAAGACATGTCATGGCGCATAACCAAACAAATTAGTAAATAATTTCTGGATCAGAAACAGCAAACAAATGAGTTTATGTTTCAAAAGCAACAACCCAATAATGTTTTTGTTTTAATTGCTAGTGATCAGGATCAAGAGAAAAAGGCTTTGTAATCACTTTACAAACACACACACACGTTCTTTCATTTTCAGTACTATTGATATCGTCATCAACATCAATCAAAGGCGTTGAAGATTGCAATTGACACATGCTCGACCAAAAGACCATGCACACATGGAGCCATTGAAAATGTGCCTTGTAAGTTTTTGTTAGTTTTCATGTGACCCCTACCCACAATAATGCAGCAAACAAATATGGCAGCAACAGTCCAAGACATCCCTCTCTTCCTCCATGCCTACATGACGCTGCATGTGGCGAGCCATCTCAAGTTTTCTTTGCACTGTCTTGAGTCTTGACCTAAATTCAGCCTTCAGTGATCAATTTTGTTCACATTTAATGCCAAACCAAGTGGCGATGTCTCCATTTTCATGCACAGAACTAAGACACTAAGACCACCACCACACCCCTTTCAAACAGACATGCATGTAACCAGTCTTTCATTCATCACTATCCTCCATCCTCCATAGATTTTAGGTTTAAGGCCTCAGCTTCTGACCTACTCTTCTTATATATGTTTATGTTAGTTAGATTCAATTGTTCACTTGTCGTGGTCTGATTGAGACTTGCTCTGTAGACAAACGAAGCTCGATCGGCCCATGCCCGTATTATTAAGTCCACTAGGGCCCATCCCATGATCCCACATTTAAAATAGAATAATTTTAATAGTAGAGTTATCTCAGTCATCCATGCACCCGTAGACAAGTCATAATTATTGATACATAAGAGATCTACAATGCATCTATGCATAGGAGATGTACAATACATTGCCCAAACATATCATATCAAAAGAGTTTTAGAAAGAGATCTCGGTCACCTACTTCATTTGACATTTCAAAATGTAGAATCATTTGAGTTAATCGACTTTTGAATTGAGAAAGTAAGATTATCTGCTTTAGTCAGGCTCAATGAACCGTGACCTACGGTTATAATCTTACTCACACACGCATGAACGACTGAGATGATAGCATTATTCCATATATTAATATGATGGGGCCAGCTGGGTAGGCGTTACATAATGCAAGGTTATAAGATAGAACTTGTCATATTATTATGATATACGGTAGATTCATGGTTGTGTGAGGGGAAGATTCTTACACGTGAGAGAGAGAGAGAGCAGAGAGCAGAGAGCAGAGAGTGGCATGTGAAGAGGGTCAATGAGGCGGTGGGGAAAGGGAGGCACGTGATGGAGCAACGGTCGGTTCAGGTGGTGGTGGCAGTGACCGTTGGAACATTTATTGAGTGGACACATGTACTTTCAACCTCTTTCATCAACTTCGCTTGCCTTTGCACATTCGCATCATTTTGGAAATTAGGCCTTTCCTTACATGGCGGATCCGATTCATACTTACTTTATTAATGCTCTTGTGGGTTCTTTTTTTATTCCTTTTTAGTTTTTATAATTGGGTGATTTTGTCACCTCTAATCTATTTTTATTGAAAAATTACATGTCGAAAAGACAATAATTAGAACTAAGTTGAAAGACAATTCAGTCACATTTGTGAATAATTGTCAATCGTCGATGTGTTATGAGATTCATGTAAATGTCTCCGTACACCAATAATTAGTAATTGCCTATACACATGCGCGGGGCAACTCTCCCTAACATCCCTGAGTCTCGTTGCATCAATCCCCCCGCCTCTCAATTGCTCAAAGGACAGTTAATGATTTTTTAGAAAACTTGTTCATCCGCTTCATCAATGGCAAGATGCAAAAAACAAAAGCTAACATCTGTGTGAAAAGATGTGGTGGTGGGTCAAGCAAGTAGTGTTTCCTCATCATAATTTGCAATTGCATATTGTCCGACATGCATGAGGATTGAGGGCTACAAGTTTTAAAGCTCTAGTACTCAACTAAATGGAAAGGTTTTTGGTTCTTTAATGAGCAATCAATTGCTTTTGGTACCAAGTTATTGTCCACTAGCTAAGATATAAAGATTACTGACCAACTTATTTTGAAAGCAAAAGCCAAAAAGCCGTATACAAATCATATGTAGTATGTTATGTTATATACATAAGATGAACCGAGTAATCCATATTATTGGATGTTCGTGCCAAACACTAGTTTCAAATTTTGAATATTTGTAATGTCCAAACAGTCCTATCCGTACCTTCACACCAAGCTCCACCACATGGACGCGCATTGCATGTTCCCCAAATGCTTACAAGATCAACATGTTGACAAAACCAAGCAAAGTATATTATCATGCTATCATGCTATCATGCCAAGCCAAACAAAAAAATACCCAGCGTCCAAACAGAGCCACAAACCCAGTAAACTTGTGAAAAATCTACAACAAGGTTGCAAAAAAGTTAAGGGGGGGAAATTATGTGTGAAAGCTCCACTTCTCTTAGTTTCTCTCCTCCTAAAGTCCTAATCATCCCATCTCAAGTAGGACCCCACATCACATGGCCCCCCTTCCCAGTAAATACCAAACATGACCTTCCACTCGAATTTTAATAAGAATTAGGACTCGAACACACTCGAATTTTAATAAGAATTAGGACTCGAACATAGGATCTCAAATGCATGAGTAACTGCTCTTAACCACTTCAATTAAGATCGACCCTATCCTAACCGATGGGTTATTCCGTTGCAAATACTAACTCTTTTTCTTGGTAAACTGTAAATACGAACTTTGAAAGATCCTATGATTAACTTACTATAAAAAATTCTTTAAATACACAAGATTATATTAGAATGTAGTTAATATGGCAATTACCTAGGTAAGTAAGTAAAAAGCACCACACACCTTGTAGTTGTGTCTCTTAAAAGCTTAACAGTGAGAAGGTTTCTGTGTCAGGATTCATTCACCTTCAAACGCCAATTATTTCTCTTTTTCTTTTTCTTCCCATTTTTCAAGAAAAACAACAATTAATATCCCCTATCTCCCTATTTCCCTATCTCCCTATCTCTCTCCAATCTAAAAACGAGTTTCTCAAAAGATGTAAAATATTTCCCAGACATTTCTTTTCACACCTGCCAGTCACTCCCAGACTCCCAGTATTCTCGCAATCAAATCAAACCCACTTTCTCGCCAAAAAATTTCCCGGAAAAAGCCATTATTCTGCCGACCCCAAGATACGGTGTCGTTTAGCCACTGCTCACTGCCGCCTTGAATAATATGTGAATAGACGAATCAGATCATGCTGTCACACAACATTTTGGCCAAGCCTCTGATTGGAGAGCTCAACTTCGAAAAATTAAAAAGAAAGCACACGTGCACTGCCCAGACCCAATTTCACCCCAGAAATTCTTAACAATTACCACTATGAGCTGTAACCACATAATTAAGCCAACAACATAATTACAGAAATCATAATATTGTCTTCAAAAATATTAATATATTATATATATTAGCAATTAATTATTTATATAATCTTATATTATTTCCTTGTAATTTGAACTCTTTCATCTTGTTTTTCCTTATACGCTTTGTTTCATAGTACAACGCGTCCCCCCAATGCATTCCATTTTCTTTAACCCGATGGGGAAACCCGAAACCCGAAACCCGAGGCCCAGAGGCTCTCAATTTTCCCAGAAAAATTAAAAAAAAGAATTAAAAAAATAGACAAAAGTTACCGGGAAACGGATTCAGCCAGTTTCCCTATTCTTTCCACGAGCTCCGGAGACAGCTTCTTAGCCGGTTTCTTCTCCTTCTCGGGTCGAAAATTAAACCCCAAAGCATCCGACACTTCCTCGGAGCTCCAACCGGCTTTTCGGAGCGAGTCCGAGAACCGATCCGCTTTGAGGAGCAGAGCGTCGAGTACCGCTTGGTTGTCCAGCATCACCATCTCTCCCTCGAAAAACCCAGAGGCCGATACCGAGACCATGTCCGATATATCGGAGTCGCTCCATCCGCCGCGTCGCAACGCGGACCCGATTTGATCAATGTACTCGTCCACCCATTTCGGGATTTCGGACCTCGATGGCATATCGAAGAACCGCTCCGGCGACGAGGAAGACGATGAAGACGAGTTGGAGTTCCTCCGGCGACGATCCACGGCGGCGTCGCTCCAGAACTCGACCCATCTCGGTGTTTTAGCTCCGGACCCGAAACCCGTATCCAGGCTCCTTCGCGAGAAATTAGTCGACGACCCGGCCGATTTTTCGCTCACTGACCTTTGCTTCTTGAGAATATACGGGTCGGAGTCCGATTTTCGAAACAAAGACTCGCGCTCGAAGAAATCGGATAGATCCAACCCGCAACAAAAGATCCGGTTCTCATCCACGAAAAAGATGGGGTTCCCAGCCAAACAAGGGTTACAAGGAATGTAGCAATGGTTGAAGATGGGTATCAGAAGCGGAGCCCTCTTCAAAGCGGTTCGCGCGACCCGCAAAGCCTTTTCCGGGTCGGACGGCCTCGGGCCCCACGACTTGGACCAGAGGGTGTTCCGGGCGATTTGGAACGAAATCGCCGCGATCGGAAGGTCGAGCGAAGCTTTGAGATGGAGACGAGCACCGGCGGCGCGCCAGTCGGGGAAGCCCGGGCCCACCGGCAACCCAGCCGAGAGAATGGCTTTGGGGAACTCCGCTTCTGCTCGGGCGAACTCGGATTCGGATAGACCCGGCTGGACCTGGATACCGGAGCTTTTGAGGTGGGATGTCACGTTCTCGGCCAAAGAAGAGAACGAGAGAAGGCCGTTTCGTACTGGAAGGGTTGTTGCGGTGGCGGTTGAGGAGGGGGTTGGTGGTCCCGCGGCGGCTCGGGCGGAGAGGCGGCGGAGGCCGGCTATGTGAGCCGGGTTCAGACCGGTCATCCTCCGGTCGACGTCAACCATTTTGGTTCGAAGATCGACGAGTTGAAATCAAATCGATTTGCTCTATGCAGATTGAATGTGGCGTGTTTGGGAGATTGATTGTCTGAGAGTGAAGTGAAAATAGGAAAAGTGTGTCTGTGTCTTAGTCTGAGTGGGAGAGCTTTTTCGTGGGAGAGAAGAGAAGAAGGACTTCGTTGTGAAAAGCAAGCTTTGGGTTATTTATAGCCGCTCTAGCGTGGGCCCCACTCAGATTTTGGTCATCTTTTTTATTTTATTTTCGGTTTTTCATTTTTTTAGTTACTAAAGCAAGCAACTAGCCTAGCCTAGTGGATACTAAATTTACTAGTTAATTGCCCTTGGATTTTCTGATAATGACCAACTCTAAAACAAATTATTTGATCATTTACGAGGGACTTCTAGTTTAAATGGTTACGAGTTGTTATCTTTGCTTTCGAGTTCCTGTCTTGTTTTCACTTTCTCATATATCTGAACATTGCTTGTATTATTGGAAAAAAAAAAAGAAAAAAAAAACATTGCTTGTATTAACAAAATAAAATTAGTTGCGTATCTAAAATGTCATAATGACAGACAAAAATGCTCTCGAACGTAAAATAAGGAGATATTTTATTGTTAAAGTATGAGTGTAAAATGTTGGTCGAATTCATCAATTAGTCTTATAAAAGAAAATAATGTGTTTTGAGAAATAATGATTTTACTATCTTTTTGAGCAACGGTGAAAAGCTAGAAAAAGTGTGGCTTTGATTGTGGTGTGCTGGGGGAAGGTTAATCACTTCTCTAACGGGATTTTGGTGCCAACAAATTGCTTGACCTAATAATTAATCAAAGCTTTTTGTGCTAATTGCTGTTTTTACCAATAAAAACAAAGATAATTAAAAGAAAGAGTTGATGCCTTCTTGGTTCTGGTAAGAAAAGAATGATGAAAATGTGGCCCATAAAGAATGATGTATTTGGTTTGACAGAAGAGATAAAGGAGAAGCAAAACCATCATCAATGATACCGCATTTGCTGTACACTAGACGTTGAATTGCTTTTCAAGTATTTAATTTAGGAAAACAAAGCAATTTTTTACTGCACCAAAAATATGTTAATCAGCTAATCATTGGTCATCAGAATAATAAGACCAGCAAGGAGATAAGATGTTCCTCAAGGTGAGGGCATCGTTTATTTTTCCTCATTCATTGCCATTAATAAATGTCTCCCTTTATTCATCTTCACACTTTCTGGGAATATCATTTACATGTAAAAATTTCATCAAAACAGATGACACGAACATTTTTATGCTACTGCTGAGTAATAAAACAATCTTTTTATTTTTATTTTTAAAGTTAATCAAATTCAGACATATGCATTCTTTGAACAAAACAATTCTGTCACGTGATCGGAACATCACCATAGACATTTTCTCAATTATGGGTGTAATATGCACGATGATTTAGCAGTCTAGTTTTATGTGATTGAAATGTCAATTGTGATTGCAACATAATGTCATTTGATCGATATCGTCTTTCAAAAAGATTTTTAAATTTTAGTTACTAAATTATGAAATAGCGGATAGTACGACACTATTTCACTTATTAAAAGGAAGTAACTTTTAGAATGAGTTATCGCTTCAATTAGTTAGGATCCAAAATTTCAAGAGTTCATTTGGTTGGTAGGGTAATATTAGACTCACGGTTACATAACTAGCTAGTCTCTACAAACAGAATATCAGAGTGCAATTCACCAAAAAACAGAATCAAATTGCAGTACCTTCACATGGATTTACATTGAGAAAGTCAGCATAAAATGGGAAAGTCAGAAACAGGGGACAGGGGATTCCTGGCAAGCAAGCAGGCCAAGGCCTGCCATTTCACATTCGAAAATCCTGTTCTTTTAACATTGGATTTACATTAGTTTGAATTTCTCGCCTACCAGTAAGGAAATGTAAATCATGTTTGAGTTCAATGCTTGATTCAAATTGAACTCTAAGAAGAGTAGTGACAAAAAAAGAGTATATATGTACCCTTTTCAAGGAATTATAAGAATAGGACAGATATTGGGATGAATTTTCTCTAATCTATTTTTTAAATTTAGTTTAGTTTGACCAGATTATGTCCCTAGCTAATTATACTTATCCGTCGGCTATTAGCTCTAATACTAAAGCATTTTACTCTCACGTTAATGGCAAAGTTTGAATCTTACTTCGTTTATCTTGTGAATTAAAAACAAGAACCATACTTAATTACATCATTAACCTAACTTAAACAGGGACTAATATGGCAAATGATCCATTAGTGTGATGATTTGGAACAAATGCTCGTTCCAAGAAAAGTCCGAAATTTGAGTCATAGCATCCATATACTATATATGTAAGTTCAATATTCTATCACCCATCTCAATCAAAAAAATCCTTAAAAAATACATGGATTATAAGAACGGCTACTTTCTCAAGTTGAGCACGTGATAGAAGCACTGATACCCCTAGACAACAAAAACAAAAACCAAATTTAAATATAATTATTAAATTATTGATATGAACGGCTACTTTTCTCAGGAGAAGGAGAAAAACAAGGCTAGGGTTAGTTAGGCTGGTCAGGTTAATTAATTCACCTGACCATCAGAACATGTGAGGTTGGCCTTGAATTTCGCTTTTTTCGATAAAGAAATTTTTGATTTTTGAATTCGGTTATTTATTTATTTAGTAGGTGGGTCAACGGTGTGATGGTGAAGTAGACTTTTATGGATGATTTTACACTGTTTGATCATATTATATTTATTTATATTTTATAATAATATTGGCACTGTAAAAATAGAAAATCATGCAGCAGGTACGTAAACGGTAAACCCAATAAAAAGAAATAGAACAAGATTAAGCAAATATCAAGTTGCAGCATCTTAGTCTGTAAGTAACTTCGACCCCACTCATATGACTTATTGGACGTGTTTTATAAGCTGCTTTTGCATGGGGCCACACGCCATGCCAACTTACTATACTAAGCAAAATCAGTCTCCATTTTAATCCACTGATTTTTTTTATTTTTTTTTATTATATATATAACCGCTGTTAGGAAGAGGGGAATCAAACTTAGGACCTCAAATGAAAACGTAAATATTCTAAACTATTTGAACTACAAGCTCGTTGCCTCCACTTATATGCACTAATTAACTCTTTACGTTTAGTGGTAGTTATATTTCTTATTAAAAGAGATTCTAAATTTGAATTTCCTAATAGGTGAATGTGGTTTACAATTTGTAGGTCAAATCAAAGTCATGTTTGGCACAAAGACTTGTAAATCAGAATCCATTCCGTCGGCTAAAGGAGATCGATTTTACTTTTAACTTTGTTTTAAAGATCTTAATAGATCTTTAATTTTAGAATCAGAACCAAAAGTCTTTCAAGCCATACCGAATAGGTCAGATTGGTCTCTAAATTTGGGAGGCATGAATCATGATGAAGAGTTGAACTACATAAATAATATATATACCAATTTTTCATTATGGATGTTATTGGAAATTATTCGAGCCATTCAAATTTTAAGTCATTTTCAAAAATCACATATCCAGGCACAAAAGTCAGCTAAAGATGAGAAGCCCTTTACATACATAACAAATTTTCATATTGGACATTCAAATATTGAAATTTGTGGATGTTATCATGAATGATTCGAGTCATTCAAATTTTAAGTCACTTTCACGAATCACGTATCCACACATAAAAGTCAGCTAAAAATTAAAAAACCTTTACTAATGATAAATTTGAAACAATAACTCATCTAAAAGTTCGATCACAATTGAATGACTAAATAGTTTCTGATATTCCAATCTAGAGAATTTGTTGTAATATATATGCACACACAAAAATCTTTGACCAACTAAGGATCTTAGATTGAGAGAGAGGCAGGACTCTATTGGCTTAAGATTGGTGGTGGGGGTTGGGATGGACCATGAAGCATTGTCTCTTAACGTACATGAAATTAATACAAAAGCTGAATTAGATTCGTAGGGTTTTAGAGAGGGGACCTGCGTGGACCAAGAAATAGCCTGGTCACCATCCACATGAGAAATTACAGAGATATGTGTAGAAAACTTGTCTTCAATGGTAAAGCAAATGTCGATAGAAGATGCCATTTGCAAACAAGCCATTGGATAATGCCATTGTCATTGTATGTAGAAAAGAAGACATTGTGAGGGTCCATACAGAAGAACCCTAGAATTTCTAATCTCCAAACGAACGAGTGGACTTTGTGGGCAACCATTTTGCTTATTTGTCTTCCTCAATCCCACATTATGTTCCCTTAAACACTGATTAGTCAAGCTATCAATTCTCTTAATTTCTTTGTCTAATATCTGTTTCGTTCTTGATGGCCGCATTTGATTTGAAATGTTTGTTTTCACTTTAAATACATTTGTACAGATTAATAAAGAAGGCAAACGAAAGATACATTTGATTGACATGAGCTGATAACGTTACGTATAATAACGACGGCTCGCCTATCTCACTAATTAATGCATCACTCTCTATCATCAACAGGTACTGATTGAGACTAATGGAATAAAAATATTTGGTTTATTAATTTTAGTCCAGGCTAATTTCTTAACGGAGTTTAGC
This sequence comes from Prunus avium, assembly GCF_002207925.1. The sequence continues at coordinate 313,774 of NW_018921305.1, forward strand.
TCGGTGGAAAATGGCATATTAACTTACAGACTTGTAATTTTAAGTTCGAACCTCTATGTCACTATGATAGTGCATGTATGTGAAAAATCATGTTCCCATATAATTTAGATTATCGCTTGTATTAAAAAAATGCATACTAATTTAAATGGAAACCGTTTTTCGTTGGTGGTTTGAAGGATAATTATAGATATTTGTGCCTCATGGGTAAGGATCTAGCCTCTGGGTGGAGGTCACTTCTAAAAGAAAGACTTAAAAAACTTATTGAGGGGTAGGTCCCTATAAATATTTTCCTAATTCTTCGTTTTCTAGTTTTTAGTGGATGAACATGCATAGCATTCATGCTTATGTATTGGTCCTGTCTGGGGAACCCAAGCTAAGTAAGATAAGTGGAAATTACATGAAACGTAAAAAGTGTCAGTGTCAAAATTTTGCATAAGGTTAATTAGCCAATCAATTAAAGTAAACTTGTTTTGTCTTGACTCTGCTGGCTGCTTAGCTTTGATCCAGTCTCACAATCATCCTCATGTTAATTCAAGTTTATGTATCTGACACACACACAGATATCTAAATCCATTAATTAATCTATTAAACATGAAGATCAGTGATGTCACCATGATGCTAAGGATGCAGAAGAGGCCAGGGAGGGGAGTTTCTTAGAATCATATTTTTAAGTAATTAAGATTCAAAGATGGCGGGGACAGAAGGAGACGAGGAAGATTTGCAGTGGTTCATGGTGGTGATTAGGATGATAATATAATATCAGCGCAATTAAAAGATGGTTATGCATGCTTAGAAGAATAAAATCATTTTGTAGGGCAGGCTCTAGCCTCGTAATAAGAAGATTATTCCAATTAATTTATAGTTAATCCGAGAGAGAGATACACCATCCCATGTGCTTCACTTTCCTTCAAACATATTTTATACCTAAGGTTTGTGGGAAGAATGGGACATACAGGTGGGATTAAGAGGCCAAAAAGAAATAACATGGGATTCATTTCTTCAGTTTAGGTACAAAGTGGAAAAGGCTCCAGCATATAATAATGAATATATAAAGAAGGCTAAAAAGAGACCATCGATTGATGTCGGTTCTTTTATTAAAAGTTTGTACTAGCTAGAGGATTGTAGTTTCGGATAAATATGTTTCAAATTGAAGATATATGTTGAGGGCAATCTTATTCACGGATTGACAACATAACATAGTAAACCGTCTTGCAAATAATTATTTTTCATGCTTACAAGGTGCATGTTTTGTAAAGCATCTTTCGGCCAAATATTTTAAAATGAGACAAGGCTACCCTAACACATTCTTAATTATATTATTATATTTCCTAAACCATCACCATTAAGCAAATTGCAAACCTAGCTACATCGCTAAGACGTGGGTGGTGGGGTTTTGAAATGAAATTACTTTCACATCGAATTATAACATTCCATTACAAAGTTTAAAGGGAGTTTATGATTAGATTAGAGGCTCCCTCGTGTGGTGGTAACAATTTCTTCCATTTTTATATGACAACTTTCTCTCATAAAATCAAGTAGTAGCTAGGCAGGTATACAAGTAAAGGTAGTGTTTGATAGAAAATAAAAAGAAAAAAAAGGGTTAAAGGCGGTGTGAATATGTGAGGTTGGAGAGATATATAGGCCTAGGCATCACTTTCAGAGAGAGATGAGATGGGATGGGATCATATATACGTTCGTGTGATATGGATGGAATAAAGGCAGAGAGGTTTTAAATCTAAGCTTTTGGATGGCTACGCTTTAACAGAAGCCTCCCGTGTGCCTCACGGGATGCAAAAGATCAAAGGCCCCCTTAAAGGAAGATGCTGGCTGGATGCATCCATCATCTATTTCATGCAACTTCAACTTTGCCTTTATCTTCATCCATCTTTACAATCTTCCTTTGCTTCCCACCACACCATTCAAATATCCATATCCATCATCAAACCCTTCTCACCCAATGGTTAATAAAGTGGTTCGCATTATATAAATACGTGTATGTTATTTCAAAAAGTAATTTAAGAAACGCAATATGAAACAAGTTGTAAACTCAAATGTCCTAGATTTGAACAAGTAGATATATGTATTTAGGGTTTACCATGAAACCCATGCCCGATAAGGAAAGTTGAGTTGTGGAGTTTTTCTCTTTTCCAATATTTAAAAAAAAAACAAGAAATTTAATTGTAAGAGATGCTATTTTTGGCTTAGTTGCTTGTCCAACAATCATGCTTTAGGATGGCATGATGGGGATACTTGACCTAAAGCCCATCGTTGTAAAGTCGGGCAATGATTCAACAAAACACCAGGCTGGACTAGTTTGGACTGGTCACAGCTTTGGTGGAATTTAGATTTCTTATCAGAGCCAAAACTTACTTTGTTTGTAAAGAACCAAAAAGAGAAAACAATCATAATAGAGCTCATAATTTTGTTAGTTGCAAAAGGCTTCAACATCCTAAGATCTTGTCCTGTCGTTAAGTAGTTGACGATGTTAACTCCCATGTACAAGACACAAGAATTACGTTTGCCTTCACCAACAAAAAAGAGATTCCATTCTCCCTCAAATTCAATGCTTTTCACCAACTATCACAAGAACCTATTTGTGTTTTCTCTTTTTTTTGGGGTCCAAAACCCATTTTGTCCCAAAAAAAAACCCCAAGGACAACAAACACTATGGAGAAATGGCACCGTTTCAAATAAATTGGCTCAAAAGACGATTCAACGATTGTCCACTTCTTGTCCTGAGTTTTAGTCATCCCTTTCACACCTATGCGACTGCATTTCCATACTTCATCCCCTTCCTTACTGTGATACCATGTCAGAGAACTCTCTTAAACAATCTATAAATCGGATCAATACAAGACGCTTTTCTGCTCAGTTCATATAAGCGATGATCTGAACTCAACCAAATATTAAATTCATTATAAATATATATAAAAAAACAAGTCGAGCTCGAATTTTAGCTCACAAACAGTTCATTTGATTTTTATTTAGACACGTCGAGCCCAGTTTAAGCTCAGCTTGTTCGTTGAAACTTCCAAATGTACTCAAACTAGTTCCACAAACAAAGCCAGCTCAAGCAGCAATCGGGGCTGAAGCTTGAGCTTGAAGGCTATCATTCTCTACGTATAATAAGCAGGCAGCAAATACTCCTTTAAAACATGCACATCATCAAGCGTATAAGCCCATCCTATAGCAGCGACTAAAGTCATTTGTCCCCTTAAGTTTTAAGAAAGGTTCTATTTCATATTATATAGTAGCAAAAGAGTCACTAGTCTTACAGAAACAAACATAAATCATAGTATCCATTTATTATATACTCATATACAAGAAGTTTTGCATAACTCGGAATGAAACCTATGAATTTCAATAGTGACCAGTGCTCTACCTTTCTGAAAGTACAAAAATACTCCAATCCAAGTATTTGAAGTACTCTGATCACCTTGCTCAATTCAATATCCATCAATGTCTTGTTCGGCTTCGTACCCTGTAACGTCAGCTCTCTGAATCAATCTCCGGGAATATGAACATGCCACATGATGAGTGTCAGGCAACAAAAAAATGAAAGACAGTTGGGTCACCTTGGTGAGCGGGAGTACGTGCGTGAACGATTACGGGTTCGGGAGCGGGAGTGGGAACGAGACCGAGATCGAGAATAATGTCTTCGGGAACTCTTGCTTCTACTCCGACTTCTACTATCTCGGTATCTTCTGCAGTAAATGCATTTCACAATCATGGCCAAGATAATATAATCACAGAATAGTTAATTCTGACCCACCAGCCACAACCACAACATGATTCAAGTAAAAAGTGGACCTAATCCTTGGGGATTATCGGCCTTAAATTCATAGTTGGAGCCCGCACCTATCATGTATAAAAATAATAATAATAATAATAACAATAAATAAAAATCAACTACCGTGGAGGAGAGCGGCTATAGCTCCTGCTGCGACTACGACGCCTAGATCTACTTAATCGGCTTGTTTCTGCAAGTTTTTCCAGCCTCTGGCGCTCCTGCTCTCTCTTTTTAGCAATTTCAGCAGCAGTATCTTTCTTAACTGAAAAGGCAAATAATTTCATAATCAGATTATATGAAGATCCAACACAAAGTACCACAATAGCCTTCTCTACCATCACCCACATACTTTGTTTGTTCAGCTGCCTGCTCATAATCCTTTTAAGTCGTTCTTGAGGAGTTTCTTTCTTCTCCACTGGTTGCTGTTTCAATGGCCCACCAGAAGTACTTCCCTTAGTTAACTTTGCTAACGCTGAAGATGTGCTGTGAGAAAAAGAAATAAATCAACTTTGAAAAGTCGTACATATATAGTTACAAGGATATAGAAGAAATCAGGTGACAAAAGCAAGAGGAAAGAAAATAAGCATAATGGTTAATAAAGCCTCCACTGGGCACAATAACTATATTAATTTTTGGAAAGTTAAAGCATGAAGAGAGAAAAAAGATCTTTTGATCTAGGCTCCATGAGATACCTTGCTGGTGGTTTCACCACTTTAGTGCCCTTATCCTTCTCAAGGGATGCAGCGGATGCAGGATCAACGTGCAGAGCCTCAAGTATGAGACCAGTTGAAGGCCTGCAAGAAAGAAGAAGCATTAGGGATATCAGTTCAGGGAACAAAATGAGCTTCAGAAAGGAAGCCTACTTCCTTCTTCCTCTTGGCAGTTAGGCTGATAACCCTAAGCCTGATCTATTCTAAACGACAAAATTTTTCCTCAGGTAACAAAATGGGTGAAAAGCTGCAGCAGAGTAAAGACTGTCCAATGAATCTTTGCAAGAATAAAAGGTCGAGTGCTCCGACCGGTTCAACACATCGGCCTGTGAGGGAGGAGATGACGGTGGAGAAAATCCTGCACGCTTTGATTCATCCTTATCTCCGGAGCCCCCAAATTCAGTAATATATTCTATTTTAGAAGTTGCTGGTTTGCTTCGATGAGCTTCATCAGAATGTCGTCCACGAGGATATCTCCGTGAGTATGATGGTGAGTACGATCGTGATCTTGATCTGCACACAAAAGTAACAAGCAGTATGTACCAAGTTCCTTTTGTGGTAAAATACGAACATACACAGCAATGGCATAGATTTTACCTTCTTGAGCGAGGATAAGCTTCATATGTTGGACTTCGTCTAGATTCACTGCAGATATAAATAGGTGCAATCTTGTATAAGAGCTATGGAATGCAAAATTCCACCACTTGGAAACATTAGCAAAGTCAAATAAAAAGAAAATTTGCAGCTTTTACCGGTACGGATCATGGTGGAGCACCTGAGTTCCAGTTACCCGTGCAGCTTCTCTTTCTCTCTCCCTTTCTATCTGAGAAGCCTTCCTTCTTTCCTTGCGACTCATCTTCCTCTACAGATTTTAGGAAATGCAAATCAAGCAGTGATGACTACTACAACAAGATTGGCCATTTAACCCAAAGTTGTGAGAACTTACAATTGCAGGATCGCCTTTGATTACTTCCTTTTGCCTTTTCTCCTCCTCCTTAGCTTTCTTATCCATGTATACAAGCCAACCATACCTTTTTATTCCAAATTCTTTTGCTATTTTATCCATTCCTTCATCACTGCTATCATCACTGTTGAAATCATCCTCATCCTCATCTTCTTCATCATCTTCATCGTTATCATCAGGGTCAGAAAACTGAGCCTCCTCTTTTCCATCACCTTCATAAGAGAACCCCACCTGTGAATAAGAACCTTTAACGGCAGAAGGTTGTTGCATCTGAGACCTGCCACATATGCATCAAAATATAAGACATGATCCCACAAGCAGTTAAAGTATCAGTCATAACATCCTTCATAATATCACTAGCCAACAAATTGATTTAGTGCAGGAAAAGAAATAGCCACATTAGAAGACCACACCCGCAAGAATGTAAAAGAGAAAAATCAAACCTCTCAGGAGCAAATGGAGCAGTAACCCTTGTCTCTATTTCTTCATTCACATGTTGCAAACCCTCTTCATCTGTAACTGTTGACGTAAAAAGCTTAAACTGTGACAATCTTAAACTAAACCCTGTAGCTTATGAAATGTTTTGAACACTAAAGATTGATAATTTTTGTCTTTCATTGATAGAGTCTAGCATTACTCTAGTCTTAACAGATACAGATAAATATTGCACACAGAAAAACAATCAATAATCTAAAAACTTAAGATGGTGATATAACTAATTTACATAAAAATAGTCTGTAATCTACATTTAATTGAAGACATTATGATTAAAAATCAAAATAAAGTACCGACATCCTCTACGACGATGCTTAATTAAATCCCGATAACGCTCAAAATTAACAAACTCTTCTAATTCTTCCTCTTCTTCCGATTTTTCTTGAGCACGTAAGTGCCGGGACTCTCGAATAAAATCGAGAAGAGCACGCCCATCAAATCTGCATTTCACATACATACACAAAAATCAAGCTACAATTGACCCCCAAAAACAAAATTAAAGCTACAACTTTTGCTAAAAAGGATGAAAGTATTGCAATTTGTACCTATCAATCAAAACGTCCTGTTTCCCATTCCAAGGAATCCTGAAAGAAAGAAAATTCGAACGAAACGACGTCGTGTTCATATATACATATGCCATATTTCCATTTGCGAATAATTTGGGAGCAAAATTCAAGCTCAATCAAGAAGAAATAGTTAGTGAAGAGAGGCATTACAGGCCTTGCTGGTCCTCGGAGGCTTGGTAGAGGCCGTCGTCGCGGTACAAACGGCAGCGGGAGCCGACGACCTGGATCGATTGCTGCGGGTCGCCGCGGCGCTTGGCCAGGAAAACGGCACGTCGTTGAGCTCGCTTTCGAGCGGCGTCCATCATGTCGTGGACCTTCCGCTCTGACCTCCTCGCTTCGTGCCACATCTTCCACCGGTTTGTTGGATTCTATTCGGATTCCGATTCGGGTCGACTGGTTGAGTTGCGCAACTAACAGAAGAACAGAGAGCCCTAACCCTTTCTCAGTTCCCACTTGTTGCCTCGACCACCGACTTATGTCATGAGAAGGACGAGACCAGATTGACCAATAGTAGAATACAAGCTATTTGGTATTTTGGGTTTGGTCCAATGCAAAAGGTTTGGCATTTTGGGTCATGGGCCCACATTTTTTCAAGCCCAATTTTTATCCGTATGTTGCTTGTGCAAATAGTCATCATGTAATGAGGGCCTTATATATGACGTTTAGGTGAGGTCATATCTTTTAACCGTTGAATCAAGTTAATCAATTTGATCCAACGGTTAAGAAATAGGATCTCGCCTAAGGGCCATATAAAAGGCCCTCACTATGGAATTCTTATGCGCGAATATTCCCCGAGTGCAATAAGGCATTGAAAATATGTCATTAACTAAAGTCATTTAGGTTGTAAAATTAATCTATATATGTAACTTAAAAGGTGATAAAAACCAGTTTGAATCCTTATTTTTTCTTATTTTCTCTTATGGTCCACTTTCTGAATGGCTTATTAATATCGAAACCTAACTATTTCATTATGAGATTCTCTGTTTAAAGAGAGCGTGATGGAAATAGAGACACAACCAGTCCTTATCCTTGTATTAATAAGAACAAAGTAAATAAAAATTGAACCATAGATATCATAGGATGATAACAAAATGTAATCTCTAACCTGCTTTAATTGTACAACATGTTCTTTTCATCACTCAAACTTTATTGTTTGGGTACCAAGTGTGTAAGTTGGTTTCTTTCATTTCCTCTTTATCTGTCGGTGGATCCATTGAGGGACGAGTGCAGGTAGTTTCCCTCACTCAATATGGGATCCACCCATGAAGTTGCCCAGCTTCTTTGTTGTCTTCTTGGAGCCTAGGGGCAAAGTCTACAAACAGTTTTATAAAATCCTTCAAAGAAGGCTAAGGCAGGGCAAGGGGCCAAAGGAATGGCTTAGACTTGGACCGCATTAGGCTAGACTTTACATAGGCAAGGTAAAGGGTCAAAGGAATGACCAAGACTTGGGCTGCATTTGGCCAGACTTTACAGGTTCTTTACCCCAGGAAGGAAAATTCATGGATCTGTTTTGTAGTTTGAATTTGATTCTTGTCTTCTCTTGGAGTTGGTCTTAGTAAACTTAAAAGTCCAGCTTTGCCACTACACATTCTGGCTAGTCTTTTTGTAAGTTCCAAGTTTCGGTTCTATAAGCACTCTGTCATTATTGAGAGAAGGGCTTGGTTCTTGAAAAAAGCTGGAACCTGTTAGCTAGGAATGATGGGTCTCCTTCCAGCTACCCCAGCTAATAAGTTTGATGAAGGAATCATCTTCTTCTATATGGTCCTTGTTTGTTTACTACTCAAAAGAAAAATATCAAAAAGCAATTCCACCAATAGCTTTGGCTTCTTAAAAGAATTTAGGTGACGCTTGCTGCGTGTGGATCATTATAAGAAACCCCACGACGTACGGCCATGAAACTCAATGATGTATGTTAACTTTAATTTGAATTATTTTGTTCAACAAATACAAAACAAATGCATCGAAAGGAATTTTCAACTTTCAAATGTTCTCTGGCCAAGTTTTTCCGCCGCTATGGTGGTCTTGCGCTGACTAAACAAGTAGAATGGAAGTAGTGCTTGTGCTTTTGCATCAAATTCAAAAAGACATGGGACACCTGACATGATGAACACCACACTTTAGGGTTTGGCATGGGAACAAAGGGCTACAAGTCAACAAAGCTCAAAAACACACAGTCAAAATTGCCAATTAGAAAATAATAATCATGATTTAGAAGAAAAAGAAAACCACCTTCCATTCTGCTTGTTGGTCAAGAATAAGAGGAAAAAAAAAAACAAGCATGGCATCCACCCCTCTTATATGATGTCGTTTTGCCCATGCTTTCTGGAACTTATAAAACAACACTGATTTGCTGGGTCAATATACAAACCTAAATATCAAGCAAATATGTCACACATTATTATTATTAATTTTGTACCTAGGTCGGTTGCATGTGTCACATTATGTATATAGTATATAGATTAAAAAATTAGGAACTGTGACCTAAAATTAATTTAACAATTAATCTATTTTTTTAATCTGGAAATTAAGCCGCCAGGGCCTGACAGACAGCAACCTCTTGCAGGCTGCTGGACATGAAGGAATTGACATTTTATAGATTAAGTTTGATTATATATATATATAGTTACTAGTATATTAATGCGATGATTAAGCTAACTCAAGCTTAACTTGTGAGTTATTTGCCCGTTTTCTTATCGATGGATACTCTTGAGTATACAAGTGGGGAAACAAACGTAAGCATAAATTGTGAATTAATTATGATGGCGTGCTTTGTCTGTCAACCAAACTATACAAGTCAGCTCCTCCTCCTCCTCCTCATGTATTATCATAATCATGATTAACCATCATCTCATAAATTGACCGAGTTCATCTTCGATCAAGTAAAGTTTCGGAGAAAAATATGTATAGCATTCTAAAAACCAGAAATCACAAAAAGAAAAAGGATGGTAGTTTTAAATTTGTGTGATCAACCTTGCTACCCACTCCTATCATGAAAGTGAAATAAAACTAATGCAATATATATGAACATTAAAATGAAACTAAACTAAACTGATTCATATGTTAATGTCATAAACTAATGCACTAATTTAAGCATCCCCTTTCCATCGTGTGTGCCAAGTCATCCAAATTGTGCATCCAACCCCACCCTCAAGCTGAAGCCACCAAGCTTAAACTACATATATATGCTAGTGCGTGATTGACTTAAGATGTCGCTAGCTAACATCCTTTCAGTTTTCGTCGCGAGACTATCAAAGTGATAATTACCAACACAAAAGACCATTTGTGTTAGGGATTGGGGATTACGTTCTTATCCTCTAAGCATAACCATTTAACTTCTTGTCATGGCTCCATCATAAACAAAAATTGGTTGTTGCAATTTCATCTCGAACCCTGTTAGGGTTTTCTCAAATCTACTACTCCACCTAGAATGGGCTTTATGATTTCCTCTCAATCTCTAAACCCCACAGACGGAACAATTTTGAGATCAATCATTAACATAGGCCTTCCTAGCATGATGCAAGTCATTGAAGGTAAGGTAACCAATATATCAGATGCTTAGTAAAGTTGTAAATGATTAATTAGGTTTAAGGGACTGTTTGATCAATCATTTAATATTTACTTTCATTTAACTCCGTCAAGAATTTTTTTAGGTTTAACCACAAACCAATTTCTTCCCTTTATTAACGTCAGAACATTTCCCGCGAAGCAAAACAGAAAAATCAGTGAAACTCTATTTTTTAAAATAAATAAATATAAAAAAAAAGAAGAAAACGAGTGAAAAAGGAAGGAACAGATCATGATGACGCGGACCAACCAAAGCAAAGTCTCTGCTACTACTGGGTCCCACCTCACCTCACCCTCCCTTCATTCCTTCCTTCCCATATAAACCTTCCTCCTCATCAAATAAACCAAAAACGCCAAACAAGCGCATAAGCGCTCCCCCAAAGCCCCAGCGCGCGAGGTCCCTCCGACCCCCCCACCACGCGGGGGGTGGTCGCTGAGCCCATGTCTGAACCGCACGCGCCGCCTCCTCCGCCGCTCTACAAGCAGCACTCCTGGTCCCCTGACGCCTACCGTGACGAGGCATGGCACCGCCGCAAGAAGATCAACGGCAGATCGAAGCTCCAGCGCAGCAAGAGCGTCACTGACGAAGACCTCGACGAGTTGAAAGCCTGCATCGAACTCGGGTTCGGGTTTAACTCGCCGGAGTCGGATCAGCGGCTCGCCGACACCCTGCCCGCTTTAGGACTTTACTACGCGGTTAACAAGAGTTATTACGACTCGGTATCTCACAAGTCTACGACGACCCCAACGTCGTCGTTTTCGCCAACCCCATCCGAGTGCGACTCGGTGCCCTCCCCCGTGGGCAGCCCGCATACAATCTTCGGACCCGGTATGTGGATTTTCATGCGATTCCAAAAACTGCGTTGTATTTATTTTTTGATTTTCCATCTGATTTTGGATCAAGTTCAGTTCTTTACTTTAATTTTGTGGGAATTATGAATCTGATTTTCTGTTTGTTTCCCGGGAAAATGGAAATGGGGTTGAAGGAGATACGCCGCAGACGGTGAAGGCGCGGTTGAGGCAGTGGGCCCAGGTGGTTGCTTGCACGGTGAGGCAGAGTTCTTGAGCTGATTGATTAATATATGTAACCAAACCAAACCGGAGTTATGAATGTAACCAAACATCAACGTCAAAAACTTGGTCTGTGATTATTGACTGTGATCTTCCAATTTCCCACCGACTTTGATGGATTAAAAATAATAATTAGGAGGGATTAATTTTAATTTTTTTATATATTTTCAAACAGTAGTTGTAATGTGAACCAACTTGTTGTACTGGGATGGATTGACCTTTTGCTTTTGGTTTCTTTAATGGGTAATTTCGCTATGTTCTATTCTATTTGTCTGCTCTCTTTTATTCTTTTTTTTTAAATTATATTTTTTCTGTTCTTATTTAGTATTCAGTACAAGACTTGTGTTGTGTCAATCTGAATTGGTAACATGTGCAACAGATAGCTGGCTGGCTCCAACAAGCACAACCAAAAGCATTAAGCCTGGTCCTTATCATGGCAAAAGAGTACTAAAAACATGCACAATGCAATTGCCCTTTATGCATAAATCATACTGTGACTGACTGAAAATGGGACTTTTTTTACCGCGTAAATGAGAAAGAGAAATTCGAATTTGAGACTTTTTTTATAGTAAGAAAAAAAAACACCATTAAAATAAAAATTAATTTCAAATTTATAATTTAACAACATAACATCTCAAACTGGTTTAACAAAATGAATAGGCCTTGAATATTGATACGAGCAATCAAGTGTTTTCAACCATAAGTGGCCCAGTCATCAAGATTTCCAACCAATATTTGCCCATTGTGGGCCAACCAGGGCCCATAGTTGTGGACCTGTATAATCATAAAACTCAAGAACAATAGGCCATCATATTTCTTCCTCCCCAATTCTGCAACACAATAACGTTGTACACTAGCTAACACAATAACGTTGCCCATGGCCATATGATCTTAAGTTCTTTCTCAGGTGACAGAGGGAGGGGAATCAGGGATGGTTCTTAGTTTCCTAGCTAGCTCTTAAGTTTCAACTTTTTGGGAAGCATATTATGATCCCACCTTTTCTATTATATGCTATGTTACTATGTTCTTTTTTCTCTGTCCATGCAGCTGTTTTATTTCTTACATAAGTGTTCCATAAGGTTTATTGGGCTACATAACCCGGCAGCATCTCTCACGTCATATAAAATTTCATTTGATATACACTCCGATACATGCGAGTTTTTCTCTATATACTTACAATTGACGATAACCTTTTCAAGTTTTATCAATTACAAAGAGGTGTATATAACCCAATTGTTTTTAAAATTTGCCTTCCTAATGTCGTGAGTGGAAAAAAGAAGTATTCCTAACTTTCCCTGTCCAAATCCAAATCAAAATGCATATCCAGAGCATGTGCATTTGAGAAACACACTTGTTCTTTTTGGGTTTTGATAAGGTACCCAAAGTTATAGTGGACCCAAGCAAACCAAAAAGCATTGAAATATATTTCAATTTCTTGCTAGGGCCCAAAAACGAAGAGGCCAGCGTGTGCGTCTATGTCGTGTAGCAGTTCATCTTTCTGCCCTTTAAGATCCATTCTTGATAGTTGACTAAAATTATTGTCCTGTTAAAATCACTGTTGGTATAAACCCTTGCTAAATGAATCACTGTTTGGTTAATAGTGGTGGTTGGTAGTTTTAGTGCGGCTTTCTGCTTTAACGTGTTAGTTTGTTGCCATTTAAGGATTGGTAATTCCGATGTCTTGTTGATGTCTTTGATTATACTGGTGAAGTTTATTTTTGATAACATAAAAAAATCATTACAGATGCCCTTATCTTGTTATATTATTTTATCAAAATTCAAAATTATACGTTGAGACATATTTCTGAAAAGTCAATAGTTATAATTGACAATTTGACAATCCATAATGTGTGACTGTCTACCACTGGAACTTTCCTATTGATTTGTTGATATTTTTTTCTTTGCACTAAACGGCACAGATTCAAAGTTAAGCAAGCATAATATTTCAATTTCCCTGTATATATAAATTGCTCAAGTTGCTAATAAATAAAACCAAATTGCTAATTGTAAAGGGCTTAAATCCTTTTCTCAAGCTTTCAAAGTTGGTGTGAGTTGACATTCGCTTCTTGCTTATTCCTTTGGAACCATGCATAGGACCAAAAAATATACTTAAACAAAGTTCCAAATGGCTGACAATATATATTATATTGTCTTCTAGTTTACAATTTGAGAAAAATCTTTGAACTTTCGTCCCAATTTTTTGTCTTCTTATAGCCATTGATTTTTTGTTTCTTTGGTCGTACGTCTTATGGAGATTGATAGGTTGCCTCTTTTGTAAACTCTCAATGGGTATTAACTAGAAGATGATCGAATTGTTTAAAATCAAGCTTCCCACATATTAGTTCAACTTCGCCAGTTGAAAACGTGAAACTTACAAGATGGTCGTGATGAAGGCTATTTTCTGTTCAAAGACGCGTCTGAAAATGTTTTGAAATTCCATTACATGCTTACAATTACAACCAGCTACTACGATTCATTCACATGACTAATTAAATGTTTTGAAAATGTTCTGTGACCTAAAGAAACGCTCCATATTTTATTTTTACACTGAAACTATATATATATATATACTAGCTCCTCCGTACACGCTTCCGCGCCTGCAAGAGGCTTTATTTTAAAAAATTTAAATTTTATTTTAGAATTAAAAAAGATAATGAGTAGTTGTTTTCCATAAAAATAGGATCTATTATCCGATTTTTATTTTATTTTTATTTTATTTTTAAATATGAAAAAATGTGAATTTACCATATTATCCTCATTTAATTAATCATTTCAATTCTTAATGTTTGCATTAACCAATGGCATTTTCTGGTATTTTGAATGTTTCACCATTCTCTGCCTTTTGCTTTATATATATATAGATAGATATATAAAATAAAACAATCGAAGTAGACCGTGTATGTATAATGTACCTCAAGGCACGTCAGTCTAAAACATGACTGTTTCAATGGCCATAATCTGCTCCCCTTCTGGCCTTTTTCTTCTTATCTTCCATATTATATATATATATATAGAAATTCTCTTATCCAAATGTTATTAATAATCTTCGGACATCCGGAACTTAATGATATTTGTGTGTATTTATTTAAACTGGTCGTCTCTTTGACTGCTTGAGTACGAAATTTCAATGCCTCTTGCAAGTTCAGGACGCCTACAAAACAGGAGCCATAGCCAGAAGGCTTACGAAGGAAGAATAATTTAATTATGCGCCTTTATGGTGTCAACAAAACCCTACGATCGATGGCTGGCCCTGCCCCATTCGACAAGCGCATGCAAATGTTGGGTCTATGAAAATGACTTCCATTTAAATTATATACGTAGTGTTTCAACAGTTTGATTCAGTGATGCGAGAAGACACTTTCCTTGAATTGGGAGGACCAAGTTCATCTCCACGTACGTTTGAGTGTACAATACAAAATGTGTACGTTCCTTAAATTATGAAAGTTGTTGAAATTGACCAAATCGTTTGCTCTCTCGCTTCTTTTACCTCCCCATCTTAAAATAATTCTTCTATCCCAACCCTAACTTGTTATGAATCTATGTGAGACTTGTCTTATGGAACGCAGCCATCAACAACTTTAAATCTTCTTCTTTTTTTTTCTTCTCTCTACGTATTTGGCATCTGATTCTTATTAGTTATTTTAGGTTTAACTTTCAGTACTCAAAATTCGAGAATTAAAACCTAAAATTTGAGCTCAAACAACAATTCTACCATAACATATAGTCAATCATGTCGCCAAGAGGGAGGGAACTTTGGGACTATCTAAAAAAAGGTCAATAAAAACGGTTGTCTATCAAAACACCGTATTTTTAACCGTTGAAATAATAACATGTCAATCAATCAACCTTGTCTTTTAATCCGTCAACGTATTCATTCTCATAAAAATAAACATTGTATTTATTTCTTAGAAAATATAGTATCTCTGGCCTAAAGAATTTTTTGAAACCCAATACATAAATCGCCAGTTTTATTTTCATAATACTAATCCTATTAAATTTTTTCTTTGTGCTTTTAAATTTCCGAAAGTATTGACTCAAATCCATGTCAATCAATCAACCTCGTCTTTTAATCCGTTAACGTATTCATTCTCATAAAAATAAACATTGTATTTATTTCTTAGAAAATATAGTATCTCTGGCCTAAAGAATTTTTTGAAACCCAATACATAAATCGCCAGTTTTATTTTCATAATACTAATCCTATTAAATTTTTTCTTTGTGCTTTTAAATTTCCGAAAGTATTGACTCAAATCCCCCCCAAAAAAAAGCTTTAACAATTAGGTGTAAACGCACCAAAGAAAAAAAGTGTCAACACTAGGAAAGACAAACACGCTTTTGACAACCAATGTCATTGTTAAGAAAAAGAGACCGATCGAGAGGAAAAAAGATATGAAAGAAATTTGGGACAGGTAGATGAACAATGAGAGAAATGAAGAGAAAAAAAAATCAAAGCGAAGAAATAAAACTAAAACTAAAAAGAAAAGCTCTTTAAATCTCTTGAAAATTTCATATGTGAGGCTTTGTCCTTTGGTCACAGGGTCATTCAAGTCAAATGGAAGGGCAGAGAGATGCAGGCAGTCAATATTTTCTGTGACAAAATTCCAAAGTTTGTCGTAGCATGAAATGAAAATATGAATATGTGAGGCTTCGTCTACTTCACGCTATATAGTAGGCCACCATTGATTTATCAAAGATTATTCAGCTCCTGGAAAACGAAAGCTGGGCTGCTTCTTCAACTCTACGCTGTGACAGCTACAGAATTGTTTTTGTGCCACAGGATTTTTATCACCAAGAGCTACAAGGCTGTCGTTTTCATCAACCTTCTCCTTGACAAAATTCTAATTGTAGTTATACTTTT
Organism: Prunus avium; assembly: GCF_002207925.1. The sequence goes on from NW_018921305.1 coordinate 329,792, forward strand.
CGTTGAAGAAAACTTCTCCAGTATGATCTTTGTTGTTCATGATTGGTACGGGAATGAAATTTTGATGTGGAAAATTTGTTCTTTGAAGTTGTGTACTTCACCAATTCTTGTTCTTATTCTACCATATCGCAGTTGGTAAACATGTGAAAAAAAAACTATAAAAACAACCCTCTCCAGCGCTAAGATCATAAATTGAAAAAATATATATTTATTATACATTAGAGTTGTTTAGAATATCGTTTTATCAATCAAAAAAAATTGCGAAGATAATTTTCCCAATAAATTTTAATATGTATAACATCGTATATCTATATCCATTCATTTTTGGTTTCTTACAGGTTTTAAGATCATCCCCAAAAGATATAGGTCCATTGCAATCTAACTTCGACATGAAGTTACTTAGGCTATTGATAAGGTTGTTTGCATTAATTCACAAAAACACTCAATGTATTCATTTGAGACAGATGAACCTGATAAACATAACTAAGTATCTAATCATTGATTCGTTACATGTCGGCAGCTTAACTTACGAAAGAAGACCTCTCTCACTAAACCCTAATACCCATGGTTTAAGCGGGTCAAAGGTGTTTGGTAATCTATTTTACATTAGGCTATTGTTTGCCTCCTTACCAGTAAGGAGGAGTACTCTTTATCGGTAAGGAGATACTCCTCCTTCATGCAAATCACAGTTTGACATATATGCAAAAATAATTTATTAAAAACACATAAATAAATTTTTTTGCACGCATGTAACACTGTTATTGGCAGGAATATAGGAGCTCATACTTACCTAATAATCAGGGAAGTATTTTCCTTTACATTATGCTAGTGAGGTAATTAACTTTCTAAACTTTTCCAAAAGTCGGGCCCATAGAGCAAAGCATTTTCTCCTGTTATTTTCCTCTTTGATTAAATGGATCCTTTTATTTTTTAGGTAAAAGATAACCAAGTAGTTACAATAAGAGAGAAAGAGATATATATAACATTTTGTTTTTTGAAGTACTTGGAACATCAAACTATGCAGTAGCTAGATGTTATTAGGCCTTTTGTTTTTAATTAGAAAGATAAGATATTAAAATATAGATGTGAAATCTCCCTCTCTCCAAATACTTATATCTTCCTTTAAAAATCCATCGAGGCACCAAAATATATTAAGTTTTAAAAGAAAGAGGAAAGAGGTGTCTTATGACTAACAATATATCATTATACATCTTAAAAAATCATTTTACGCTCCTCAAATTTTGATTTTGATTTTAAAAATCCTTTATATATGTTTTTTTTTGTGGTGTGTGAGCTTTTGTTTTCATTTAGTTTAATAAAACTATACTATATAAATCAAATGAGATTTTTTTTTTCTTTTGGCAAATAAATCAGATTGGATATTGAGGTTAACTTTTTGCTTTTATTCTTTAAAGTTTCAACAACAACTATTTGTTTGGACGGTCACGGGCAGAAAAACTTTCTTATAATGAGGATAATGTTATTTTGCTATCTCTGACCAATTATGCATTAATATGTGAAAAAGTTATCTGGCATGTTATTGCGCTATTGATCGGGAATAGTAAAAAGTGCTATCCCCGTGCATGAAAGTCTCTCTCGGTCACGAGGTCTATAGTTGTTTGTCAAATTTTTTTTTTAAAAAAAGGGTAACGAAGAAAGGAAGAAATTAATCAAAGTTTGAAGGAGTTAGGTGAGGAGAGAAAAAGGCTCTTGATCGACTTGTTGGCCAATATAATTCTATATTTAAACCTGTCCTTGTCCCGCTTAAGCAAAATGCTTCTTTCTTCTTCTTCTTCTAAAGTCTCTCTACACATTGTTTAAAGTGAAAAAACGGTGAATGCCACGTGGACGGAGATTGATTGATGCAAGTGAGAGATCGATGACCACCCTCTAATCTTAAGAAATGGAGTAGAAGCTTCCCCCTCAAAGAAGAAAGAAGCGATCAAAGAAGAACTCCCACCTATATTCCCATTAGAGATATGTATTAAAATGGATCCACCTCTCTCATCATTTTCTTCAAGAAAGAAAAAGCGTGTTGTTGGTCCCTTTGTCCTAATCTAAGCGCTTTTAATTATCTCATCTTTGAAACACGACTAAAGTGGGGTTCGTGTGGTGGGGTTTCTTTAATATATATCAAATCTGTCACAAAATGTAGGAGGGTAAAATGTTTATGATGTTATCTTTTGAATCTAAATTCTCGATTAAATTTAGATTTCTCTTCCATAAAAGGTCATGGTTCGAGTCCTAACATCTGTGTAATGTATATGAGTTTAGTATGTTATCCCCTCTCTTAATAAAAATAGTGGTGATTTCCCCACTCTAATTTTATTCACTTACTCTCCATTTTATAACTAAAAAAGGAGTGTAAGTGGATAAAATTGGAGTGGGGAAATCATTACCCAATAAAAAAATGTCTTTAATAAAAAATTCCTTAATTAAATTGATTCTTATTTAGATATACAATTAACATGAACAATGTAAACGGTCATGTGTTGGTTAGGTTTGCTCTAAATAGAAATAGTGGTGATTTCCCCACTCTAATTTTATTCACTTACACTCCATTTTATAACTAAAAAAGGAGTGTAAGTGGATAAAATTGGAGTGGGGAAATCATTACCCAATAAAAAAAGGTCTTTAATAAAAAATTCCTTAATTAAATTGATTCTTATTTAGATATACAATTAACATGAACAATGTAAACGGTCATGTGTTGGTTAGGTTTGCGTGATGTGAAAATTAGCTCAAATCGAAAAAGACATGTAAAATTGACGGGTAAAAAAATCTAAATACAAAAACGACGGCATAATAACAATTAATACCATATGACTCGTTTCACCCATTTAGAAATTTAATTATACTAAATATTGAATGAATATTCAACTCATTAGATCAACTAAATTCGTTAGCTATCCGTTATTAAGAAGATTATCCTTTTTAAAAAGAAAAAAACTCAAATAAAATGCATTTACATCATAATTTTATTATTAAAACATTATATATGAATAAAATGTCTAAATTATATGCATTTCGACGAGTAGGTGATGCATTTCACGAACTAACAAGAATACAATTTGTTTCTCAACGTGTCACTCATGCGTTCTATTCAGACACTTCACTTTTTCATGTGCATTTATATCATGTTATTAGACCGTAGATAACTTTGATATGCCTAAATTTATAATAGTTATAGAATGGTATTGTACCACCATGTCAACTAATAGTACTTCCCTAAATGAGCTCTCTTTCTTAATTTTTATTTTCTTAATCCATGGCCATTGGGTTGATTGGCAGTGTGAGGATGGGGATTGGGTTGTGGTGGGAGGCGGTTTCCGGCGGCTTCAGCTACTCCTTTTTTTTTCAAATAAAAAATTCTTATTTTAAAGTTAAAAAGAAAGTATTACACCCAGCTGTTAAAAAAAAAAAATTTGTTTTTTAAAAATGACATATGATATATTTTTAATGAAAGTACCACTATACAGTACCATTTTATAATTTCTTCGCAGTCTGACAAGATAAGTATTAAATTCAAATATAAATCTAGCAAAAAAAGAAAAAGATTAATTACCGTACCATTTTATATTATATTTATCAGGAAGAAAGTGTTGGTTTCTAAAAATTTCTAGAACCCGCGTCACTTTCTCTAATTTTGTTGTGGCCTCTTCGTCCTTTATAAGAGACCCACGTACGCGAATGCGGTAGAAAAGAGTTTGTATTTGCTTTGCTTTTGTTTGAGCCTTGAGAAAGAAACTGAAACAAGAGTTATGGTCTTGGTTTTGCTTCCACCCCAAAACCGCCATCGCCATGGAAGCTGGTAGAGGCAAAGCTCGAACCAACACCGTCCTCTCTCGCTTCTTCCTCTCTGGGTTTTACTGCTGGGGCTGGGAGTTCCTCACTGCCCTTCTCCTTTTTAGTTGTTCTAATCCCTCCTCCTCATCCTAAATTCCTTACCAAGCTAACCCATTAGTTCAATCAATCAATCAATCAATCCCCAAAACCAAAAGCGGTTCTGGGTTTTGCTAGCTCAATTACATTTTGTAACCAAAGTTTTTTTCACTTTTTGCGTCTTTATTATTATATCTTTTTTTTTTTCCTGTATCCATCGGTTGAAGATGGCGCAAAGGTCCGTTCCGGCGCCGTTTTTGACCTTGAAGATGGCGCAAAGGTCCGTTCCGGCGCCGTTTTTGACCAAGACCTATCAGTTGGTGGACGATCCGAGCTGGGACGATGTCATCTCGTGGAACGAAAGCGGGACAACGTTTGTTGTTTGGAAGACTGTGGATTTTGCCAGGGATATGTTGCCTAAATATTTCAAGCACAACAATTTCTCAAGCTTCGTACGCCAGCTTAACACCTATGTGAGTAATTAATTTCTGTTTTTTACCTTTCTTTTTTTACAAGTATAAAATCGGACTATGTCTTAGAGCATTAGGTGAGTACTCTGCACCAAACGAAGCTTAGTGTTATTTACCATTTTAAATTACGTTGGTTTGTTTTTATTGTTTTTACATTTGCGCCAATATATATGTTCAATATTACATATTAGTTCCAAAGATGAGATCAAAACTTGAAATTGAAAATTTTCCATAGAGATTCCTGTTGTCTTTTTGTTCCTTAAAAAATAGTTGGTGAAGGTTTCTTGGCAATTTAAAAAGAAAAGGAAAAACGTTGAAAATAATTGCCGATGGTCAATACAATTGTTTATTTGCAACTGGGTATTGTTTGAGCCTTTCAATTTTTATTTTTATTTTGTGTTGAAATTTTGACAAGGAATAAACTACAAATAATCATCAATCCTTTAACGGGGAAACTGCGACAATAAGTATTTGTTTAGAAAAGAAAAAATTTATGGTTGATTTTTGTGTAAAAAAAAAATATATATTAATCAAAGATGACATCAATTTTGCAAAATTGTTTTGTGTAAATTGTAAGATAATAGGATCTAAAAGAAGAAAAATAAATCATGTCGTCTATTCAATTTTTAATACGCGTACAAAATGTACTGTATAGTCATAATATTCTATAGTTTATTCTTTAAATTGTCCGTGGCCCAACCCAAGAATATAAAAAATTGCAAACGTGGCCCATCTGCCTCCATTTTTCCAAATACGACGGCGGAAAATCGAAGTTTCCAAATTAATCAAATATTCCGTTGACGTGTTAAATTTTAAGTATCAATTAACTAAGCGTGCGTTTTGCTTCAATTACAGGGCTTTCGAAAGACGGTGCCGGACCAATGGGAGTTCGCGAACGACAACTTCCGGCGAGGGCAGAAGGAGCTCCTCTCCGAAATCCGTCGCCGGAAATCGGTGACGTCAGGGACGGGGAAGGTTACGGCCAGCGAGAAATCCGGAGGGCCGTCGACTCCATCGAACTCGGGGGAGGAGATGGCGTCGACTTCGACGTCGTCGTCGGACTCGAAGAACCCGGGGTCGGTGGAGACGGCGGCAATGGGTCAAGCGTCCGATTTGTCGGGCGAGAACGAGAAACTGAAGAAGGAGAACGAGAATTTGAGCTCGGAGCTGTCGCAGACGAAGAAGCAGTGCGACGAGCTCGTGAGGTTCCTGATGGATTACCTGAAGGTGGGACCCGATCAGATCAATCGCATCATGCGGCAAGGAAGCTATGTGTCCACCCGTGATGAAGATGAAGATGAGGATGATGATCTCGATTTTGATCGTGATGAGAATGATGCTGCTGATGATGATGATGACGACGACGGAAAACAAAAAGAGGGCTTGAAGCTGTTTGGGGTTTGGGTGAAAGGGGAGGAGAAGAAGAAGAGTAAGAGAACGGAGCGTGATGAGAAATTTGGGGTTGGTGTTGGTGGGACCTACGCGAAGAAGATGAAGAGAGCGGAGTTCGGCGCGCCGATGATGAAGAGCGGGAAGGTGTGCAACTGAGCTAGCTGAGCAAGCCGAGCTAAGCGGAGCTAGCTGAAAAGGGGGGCAGGCGTGTATGGTAAGGCCTGTGCGCCTGCCCGCATGTTGTTGAAAAACTTTGTTACTGTAGAAGAAAGAAAAGTTTTTTAAGTTTTTATTTGATATGTTATATATATGGAAACACCAAATGGTTAAGGTAGTTCCGTAAAGAAGCAAGCAATAGACAGAAAAGTTATGGTTGTGTAATATTGTAGTTGAAATAAGGATGAAAGGTTTATGCAGAGATCCAGACATGAACATATAGAAACCTCCAGTTATTTTTTTAAAATTTTTCTGATTAGTAGAAATATCATTATGTGAATTCAGAGTTGAAGGCTTAACAAACGCTATCTAATGTTCCTGTGACCAATTATATATATATAAAAAGTCCATAAATTGGTCTGTCCAGCACAAGTAATGGTCCAATACTCAAATGGTATATCACATTCTAGGTTTATCCTATGACCCTTGCATTGCAACTCAATCAAACTAGAGACTTACCTCTCAATGCATCGAATTTTGATCCAAATCTAATTTGAATATGAAAATCATTTATTTAACAAATTCAATCGGATAATAATTCAGTTTCATTTAAAATAACATAAATTAATTTAGAGTAAATTGCCGTACACGACCCTAAACTAGGATCCCAATCGAACTTAATCCCCCGAACTAAAAAGTAAGCAAATTTAACAACTGAATTAATTAAATGGCAAATTTAGCATTTGCCGTTAATTTGTGTGAATTTCATCCAATTTTCCATTAATTATAAGGATAAAATTGTAATTTCGAGTAAAATAAATAAAACAAAAAGGAAATAAAAAATAATTAATAAGAAAACTAGAATAACATTTAAATAAAAAAATAATTATTTAAAAAAAAAAAACAGCCCCATCCAAAAAGAAGCCAGAACAATCATCGTGAATGGAGGTGTCTCTGAGAGGGAGCTAGATTGAAGCTTTGTCTGTAACATGTACCTTGGTTGCCTCCCCACACCCTCCAAATTAAAATTAAAATGAACCAAAATATTCCACCCCTATTGTATTTTTTGCAGACCAGGTTTTTTCAATGAAATTTCTAAAGGTTTCGAACAAAAAACAAAATAATGATAGCTAGCCGGGCGACTATACCTTTAGAATATTCTATTTAGGCTTAAATATCGAAATGGTCCATGTGTTTTACCTTATCAGCCAATTTAGTCCATGTGTTATTAATTTGGCCAATTTAGTCCCTGTGTTTGTATCTGTTAACAAATTTGATCCTTTCCGTCAAAATTATGTTAAAACCTAAAAAAAGTGCATTTAAATTTAATTTAAAAATCTGTAATTAATTATAAAGATTTAAACTCAAATAATAATAATGCTAAAATGATTAAAACCCACACAACCTCAACCTCCAATGGTTTCGATTCCTGTAGGAAAAGAAAAAAAGGTTCTTAATAGAATTGATGCCTACTCTTTTCTTGCTGCAATTTTTCTTCTCTCTCTTATGTTTTAGATTTTCTCATACTCTACCCTTCATCTCTCTCTCCTCTCCGATCCATTGGCTTGAATGTCGTCGACTTTTGCTACAATGAGGATGATCAATTGGCAGTAGAGCCATCAAGGTTACGGTGACCGACTATGAGGATCTTCGTGATTTGTCAGAGAGGAAGCCGCGAGAGAGAGAGAGAGAGAGAGAGAGAGAGAGAGAGAGAGAGAGTTGTTGTGGTTTAGGTGGGGTTGGAATGGTGGTGAGGGTGGCTATGGGTTTGGGGTTGGAGTAGTGGTGGTGAGGGTGGTTGGGTTTGGGAGGTGTTAAAAATATATATTTCATTTTCAGATTGAATTTAAAATTTTATAATCAATTACAGTTTTTTTAATTAATTTTAAATATTTTTAAGAGAATGGACTACATTGACTAACATATACAAACACAAGGACCAAATTGGCCAAATTGATAACACAGGGACTAAATTGGCCTATGAGATAAAACACAGGGACCATTTTAACATTTAAGTCTTCTATTTATATCGTATAGCCAGATGGCTATACTCTTTAACATATTCTATTTATATAGTCCCGCCGCGCGGCTATACTGTTAGATATTCTATTTATAGAGTATAGCCGCGCAGCTATACTATTTGATATTCTATTTATGTAGTATAGCCGGGCGGCTATACTTTGAACATACTCTATTTATATAGTATAGCCGGTCGGCTGTTTTATTTTTAGAGTATGGCCGCGCGGCTCTACGGTTAGTTATTTTATTTATATAGGATAGCCGCGCGGCTATACTGTTAGATATTAAATAGAGTATTGCCGCGCAGCTATACTATTTGGTATTCTAGTTATATAGTATAGCCGGATCGGCTTTACGGTTAGATATTTTATTTATTTATATTGTATAGCCGATCGGTTCCATTTCAAGCACTGCAGGCATATGGAGTGTCCGTTGATGCCGTCTGTCCTGGCAAGAAAGCTGGTGATATCTGTCGCACAGCCATTCATCAACTTTCTCCTGCTCACCAGGTCACCCACCTCTGCTTCTTTTGCCTTTTCCTTTTTCTATTTTTAATGAAAATCGTTTTCTTTAGCCTCATTACATCACTTGAGCACTGTCAATTGGTCTTTTCCATGCTCTGTAATTAAGCACACTCAATTAGATTGAAGATTGAATGCTTACTTCACTTGAATTTGTAAACCCAAAACAAGAAATTTGTCTCAAAGATTGAAGTGCTTACAATTCTCACATATGGGATTATGTTGCCTCCTCTAAAATTTGGAATCTGTTGGGACTGGAAATTAGTTTGTCAAGTTTACGAACGAACATCACGCTTTCAAGTTTAGTTTTTTGCATCAGCCAATCTTTGGTAGCCTTAATTATAGACAAAATGAATAAGTTTTATTGTTGATTAGAGCCACTCTATTAGATTGACAAATAGCAATCCGTAGGTTATAGTTCTAAGTTGTGTGGACAGCGAGACTAAAGTAAGCTCAAACAAGAACACATGTTAGGAGTTTTGTTATACTAAATGTGCTTGCAACATTTGATGACGTTGAGTTTGACAAATATGATGGACTAATAATAACAGGAGGACGGGCTCCTGAATATCTTGCTATAGATGCATCGGTTGTAGGATTGGTGGGAAAATTTTCCGATTTTAGAAAGCCAATTGCTGCTATTTGCCATGGGCAGTTGGTCTTAGCAGCTGCTGGAGCTGTTAAAGGTCGAAAGTGTACTGCATTCCCAACTCTGGGACCTGTACTCGCTGCTGCAGGCGCTTACTGGGTAGAACCTAAGACCATGTCAGTTGTGCCGTTGATGATAATCTAGTTACTGGGGCTACATTTGAAGGTCATCCTGAGTTAATTGGGCTTTTTGTGAACGCACTGGGGGGTAACATAACTGGTTCAGATAAGAGGATCCTGTTTCTCTGTGGAGTAAGTTATATTTAAGTGTTTCTCTTTGTCTATCTACATGCATGAATGGGCATAAAAATAAACTTAAAAGAACTGATGTTGACATATACTGTTGAAAGAGAGAGGGAGGAAAGCCTCAGTATGCTTTACCAGATTTGCCACAAATTGTGATGTGGTATTATTATTCATTCCTATGTATGTATGCAATGTGTTGGCGGTATGCTTCATAGGTTTGCTTATTTGGGTTGTGTTTTACATTGGAATACTTGTTTTTCAGGTCATTTGTGTGAAATGTGAAGGTAAGTCCAAACATGCATACTGCCTTTTTTCAGGTCGTGCGAATTCTGGATTTGGAACGATACATAGACAAGTAGCTCCCTTATGAATTTTAAAGGACCACTTTACATTTAGTATCATGATTCCAAGGATTGTAGACTACTCAAGAATTTCAAATCTCAAGTTTTATGTTGAAATTGAATATAGGACTAAAAATGCTTGCTTATTTGTTTACAGTTCAATTCTTGCCTTCCTTCCCCCAACAAAATCCCAAAAACCCTAAAGATTCCCCATATTACCATTTATTAGCTCTCCGAAGTCCAAACGCAGCCCCAAATCCCTAACTTAGTTGCTTTCAGATTTCATGCAACCTATTTTCTTGAACCAGCCCTTTTCCCCCCTTTAAAATCTAATCCTTTGAATCCTACTGAAACTTGTCTCTCTACAATGCCAAAAGTTAAAAATACAAGTTGACAAACCTTAAGGCCCACCATATATGCAGTTGTAGGCTGATTATTTAAGCTGTCCTACATCAAAATATTCTTTTACTTGTTATTCTGGATCAAACTTGTACTTGTTCAACAACAGTGATAAGATTGTTAATAAATCAAGATTGGCTGCTTGTTTTAATTTAGTGTGATTCAAGTAACCCCTTAAAGGGGTTTGTCGTTTGTTAATGAACTAATTCTTATACAGTTACTACTGAGCATCATTCAATTTCTCTCCCTCGATGTTTGTAGGATTTCATGGAAGATTATGAGATAACTGTGCCTTTTCAATCCCTTCAAGCTCTAGGATGCCATGTTGATGGAGTTTGCCCTAAGAAAAAGCTGGTGATATCTGCACAACTGCTGTCCATGATTTTGAAGGTGATCAAACCTACAGTGAGAAGCCAGGCCACAATTTCACTTTAACAGCTGATTTTGATACTATTGATGTCTCAAGTTACGATGCTCTTGTAATCCCTGGAGGTCGAGCTCCAGAATATTTGGCATTGGATGAGAAAGTTATTGAAATAGTGAAGCAAATCGTGGAAGCTGGGAAACCAATTGCATCCATCTGCCATGGGCAGCAGATTTTAGCTGCTGCTGGTGTTCTGCAGGTAAGGTTATCGGCATAATCATTTAAGAGTAGTTCCCCACTTGGTACTTTTCTTTTTCCACCAGACTACACATTTGTTTCCTGAAACTTGATGCAAAGTCCTTATCCTTTAAGTTTATCAATCAAGTCGAATTATAAATTTTACTAATTCAATTCTGTGCTTTGGACAACCACAATAATGATTTTGTTACGAATTTTACTGATTTTCTGTCTGTTACCACCAAGACTAGGCTAAGATAGGGAATCACCTAGCAAGGTTAGGGTATAAGCTAGGCAGTTTCTGTCTCTTATAATGTGTTAGGTGGAGTGTGGTGTATCGTCAGACTTGTAAGTGGGACATTACTTATCTTCTATGTACATAAAGTGGTATCAGAGTGAAGATTCTATTGCAAAGTCCAAAAGCAACCACCTTGAAGTTCTGCACTGTTTGTTTCTGATTCTTCTGATTGATGGTGAATTTACTTATTTGCACATTATGAAGCTTTAAGCATGCCCTAGTTGTTATCCACTGCCTACATTTATAGGGAAAGAAATGCACTGCATACCCAGCAGTGAAGCTTAATGTGGCTTTGTTGGGAGCAACATGGCTGGAACCTGATCCAATAGATCGTTGCTTCACTGATGGAAATTTGGTTACTGGAGCAGCGTGGCTGGGCCACCCGGAGTTCATTTCGCAACTGATGGCATTGCTTGATGTTCAAGTATCATTCTAGTTGCTGTTTACCTGGTCAGCCGCTTGCAAGTGATATACTTAATTCATGAAAGATTAAGACAAGGATGATATGCTGCCTTTTGTATCAATGAGGGACCAAGTAATAATCTGTTTTTGATCTGTATATGCCATGTTCCATGCAAGTAAGTTCTGTCTTGCATGCGAATCCCAATCCTGATGTCAGATTGTATGCTATTCCTAACATAGGGAATGAATATTGTGACTATTGGGATAACATATTCATATGCCTATCACTTGTGCTTTTATATTGAAATTTTGATTTATCAGCAGAGGCGATGAATATTGTGACATTTGGGACAATATATTCATATGCCTATTACTTGTGCTTTATATTGAAATTTGATTTATCACTCACCGAAGTGTCCTTTTCGTTTCTTGCTGCATCTAGAGTGTATTTTTCCCATGATATTAGATTTTCATTTCTGTGAATTAACAATTTATTTAATAAATAAAAAACATAGCAGTGAAGGGAAAAATAGAAGCAAGAGGGCCTATTCATCACAAGAACACATGTTATAGTTCAAGAACACATCCATTTTCTCTGCTTGGTTTTGTGTTTCAAGTGAATTTGTTTATGAAGTCTGAGTACAAACAGAGGAGGTCAAGGAGAGGACATTGGAGATGTATGTCTTCACCTTCACTCCTCTCAGTCGTAGATAAAAAGAATATTTCTTTAAAAGATATTCCTAGTTGAAACCATCTATTTTCTATTTGTATATGTATAATCTTGTACCGCATGGGAAAAAAATACTAATTGTATTTGCATATCTATGACAACATTCACATGTGTCGTTAATTTTTCGAATAGGACTATCTGTTAACCGATCTAATAAGAATTTCTATCGTTATGTGACCATTTCCAAATAATGCAAAGAATTCCAAAATTATAAAACACTGCTCAAATGCCCAATAATCATATTCATACTGAATTTGGTTTTATCTCAGCAGCAAGGTGAAGATCATACATGAAACGAAACAAAACATGAAATACCACCCCATAAGGTCCAAATATCACCACATAAAACTAACAAGAACAGTAGAATCATTCTCAATACATTGTTAACTGCCTATTTAACTAAGGATGTTCATTTTTTTTTTCCAAAAAAAAGACTAATGATATTCCTTTGCAATTTTAAGGGCCAGCTTCTCAATTTCTCTTTCAGGTTGCCTTTTTGATCCAAAGATGAAGTCTTTCACACAACCTTCAGCAGACTCTGTCGCCCTCTTAATCTGCCATCATAACTTTGTGCCATTAGCCTTCGAAACACTTAACGTACACCAAGTATAGAAATTATTCAACAAAACTTATATCTATCAAAAGAACCTATAACAATCGCCAATTACCAATGAAGAAATTGAAAGTTTTCTAAGATAGAGGAAAAAGAAACATGAACACCGAGAAGAATCTCAGCTCAGCTAAAGGCATCCTGCCTTATAATATAGATGGTGAGACAAAACATGCTTTACGTTAAACAATCTAGTCTTTAACTACCTAATAATACCTCAGCACTAATCTTAGCCATAATCTGTTTCAAAGGCCAAGATGCTATCCTTACAGACAAAAACAACGAATTTTTAAAAAAGACAATCAACAACACCTCTAGCAGGCAAGGTACTTTGCAATAACAAACTCTTTTCGTGTCTGCACCTATTTCTAAATTCTAACTTGGAAAATTTGTCACTATTCCATTGAGCATCATATAGTTCTAGTTTCATGAACACTCCTACAAGCAGTCCACTACACAAACTGGTTCACATTATCATTTTGATAATGAGATATGGCATCAGGAGAGACGTCGTATAACAAAATCAGTTCAAATCAAATAGCCCAAATTTGGTCCGCAACTAGCAACTCAAGTTCAAGCCCAAAATCTTGAACTAAAAGTGCAAACAAGAAGAGAAAATTGTAACCCCAAGACTAATTTTCATTTTCTCCCTACCATTTCTTAACAAGATCCAGTAGTAATTTTACAAAAAGAAATCACCTGAAGAACAAAGAACATACAGGGTTGAGAGCATTGGGCTCAAAGCCATAATCAGCAGCCAAAGAGTAAAAGAACAGACTTTGACACTTGTTCAAATCTGAACTTGAGGGTCGAGGTCTTTTAAGAGTCATTATATATGGTTATTTTTGCCCGTCTATATATTGAGAGGAAAACAAATCTGAACTTGTCTTTTAAGAGTCATTATATATAGTTATTTTTTAATATATATTGTTTCTCATATTACTTATTTCCCCAAATCACAATTTGGCACATTTGTAAAAATAATTTTATCAACAACACAAAGAAAAATATTTGCACACCTATCAAACAGAATTTGGCAGGAAAATAGGAGGCAAATTCCCACCATAAAAGCTTGAAATACTTAGCCAAATAATTGGTAAGCAGAACAACGGCCATGTTGCATTACTTTCCAAAATGCCTATAGACCATTTACTATTCAAAATCAGATATTAAGAAACTGGAAAGGAAAATGCAGGGGCTCTATATCTCAGCAGCATACTAGCAAATCATGGTAATGAATCACAAAACTGCATCTCAATCAGTTTAATCAGCTAGTTTCCCTCCAGCATTCATGGTTAAAGAGAAATCTCATATACCTGTAATGCATCATGTATGCTGCTGCCACTGGTTTGACTCAAAAGGAAGCGGAGCGGGTGAGCCTTGGCTTGGCTATAGTTTAGTCAGCTAGTTTCCCTCCAGGATTCATGGGTAAAGAGAAATCTCATATACCTGTAATGCATCATGTATGCTGCCGCCACTGGTTTGACTCAAAAGGAAGCGGAGCGGGTGAGCCTTGGCTTGGCTATCTTCTTGTCCTCTTCAAGAGAGATTAGTGAAAGATTGGCTGGGTTCTCGATCATCAGTTTAGCTACCAAATATCCTGAGATGCTCCAGGTCTGGTACTTCCTCGCTTGCTTCCCGATATATCTCCCTGCCTTGCCGTCATAGTATTCTGGCCACCCGTCTTTTGAGAGCCGCTGCTCCACCTATTCAATTGCTCTCTTAGCAGTCTGAGGCCTCCCCATCTTGATACATGCTGCAGTAAGCAACCACAGAAGTGCTACAAGACAGATGCAACAACGTTAACCAATTGTTTTAGAACAAACGCAAAAGTCAGAATTCTGTGAACAAGCATCAAAATATCATGAATAGCACAACCATTTGGCACGCTTTCCCAAATTACATTCAGAAATGCATCCCACAACATTTATATACCAGAAGATTTCAATTGGAAAAGTGGTTACAATCAGCAAATAAAGACGTTTAAAATAAAAGATACTATGTCAGGTAAGTAGTACTTGTAGCCTAGTTTACTAAATAAAAACAATAACTAGCCTACTCATATAAAGTGGGTACTAATGTTCAGGAAATGTAATTGAAGGTTCTCAGTCAAATAGAACTAGCGCTAGGCTTCAAGTAGAAAAATAGAACTGCAAATTGTAATATCAACAGAGGGGACATTATCTGAAAGATTTACAAATCAACGGAAACTAACAAAACCAGCCTTGAGCCACCGATATTTAAGCAAAAACCTTTATACTTTAATGGTGAAAATGACTACTAGAGGTGCTAAAATGAATAAACATAGCACGTAACAGAGACAAATCAAAACAAGACATGAACAAAAAGAACAGAAAAGATAAAGAGCTAATGCAAATAGCACATTGTGATAACACCATCTCCATGAGACTTACTTGGCCAAGAGCCACCATTGTGATAACTCCATGAAACTTCTCTGGGTTATCTGTTGTTGTTCGGAAATCTTTTTTACAAGTTAAATCCTTGAACACACTCACTCATATTGTTAATATTACTGAATAAATGGCCTAGGCGGGCGCTAGGCGGGCTAGGCGGGCTAGGCAGTCTAGGCGGTTGCTAGGCGGTCACTAGGCGGGCGCTAGGATCATCAATGGTGAAAAAGTTGAAACGCGGTGCCGTTGGTAGGGAAAATAGGAGGGCTTTGTAGCACGCCACCGTCAATTTGGAGACTTGACAAGTGTTACTATCAGCAAAACAACAACAACAAACCCTGCTCAGAATTTCTCCCACAATCCTTCAGAATTTCATCCAGTTTTGGGATTAGACGATAATTCTTCAGAATTTTACGACGATGATGACAATGACAATGACGAAGAAGATGGTGGTGGCCGGGAGCGTGGTACAGTTTAAAATATTCTATTTAAATAGTATAGCCGATCGGCTATACTTATAACATACTCAGAGTATAGCCGGGCGGCTATACGTTTAGAATATTCTATTTATACTCTTTGACATATTCTATTTATAGAGTCCAGCCGCGCGGCTATACTGTTAGATATTCTATTGGGTTATTCGCAGCAATGGTCCCTCAACTATACCCGTAGTTACACTTTGGTCCCTCAATTCAATTATTAGTTGCGAGGGTCACTCAACTAGGTGCTATGTTGCACCAATAGTCCTTCCGTCAAATCTGTTAAATTTTATGTCAAAAGTGAGGATAAATTCGGAATTTCATCCACAACCCTCCCCTTCCTCCACAACCCTCCCCTTCCTCCACAACCCTCCATTGCTGCAACCCAAATCCTTGATGACACCAAAAAATTCAATTAAAAAGAAGCCGCACAACAACAAGAATATTTTCAGACCAGCAAACAAATTCAAGATCTCGCATTTTAACCAGCAAACAGCGTCTGGTTCGTGATTTTGTTTCCGTTATGTGTCTGAATTGGCAACGATGGAAGAAGATTCGGAGGCATCTCCTCTGCGATTGGAATTTGGAGGGAAAGTGGGGCAGCCAAGAAGCAACCCAACAAACTGCTAACAACCGCTGAAAAGTGATGGAAGTTCAGCCATGCGGGGCTGCTTCACGAGCCACACATATTTTTCAAAGCTTCAACTTTTTAGATGAAATGATAAGCGCAGGAAAAAGAACACACCTGCTTCTGGGTATCGAATTCAGCACTCACCTGCTTCTCCCCAATAATCTAAAACAACCCAAAAGATAAGCGCAGGAAAAAGAACCAACCTTTGAATTCGATCTGGGTATCGAGACCAACCCTTCTCCTAAATCACATCGGTCTTCTATAATCTTTGAACCCAATTCAAATACACCAATTTAAAACCCGACCCTTTTGCAAGAGCCATTAAATCTGACTTATGCGTGCTAAAATTTGTAGACTTTTGAAACAAAAACGAAAAAGGGTAAGTGCTGAAATGATGAATCTTTGGACCTCCCTGAGGGAGCAAACAAGAATGGAAGGTTGAACCATAGGTTCGGCACAAGAGGAATCTTTCTTAGACTCAGTTTGCCGTCAGTTTGCAAACCATCGAGAGGTTGAGAGGGAAGAGGGGTTGGTGGGTTAGGGTTTTGAAGTTTTGTGTAGCAGAGCCGTGGGAATTTTTTTTTAATTATTTTATTTTATTTTTTTGAGAGATCCGTAGGAATTTTTATTATTTGATATTCAATTTGAATTTCCAAATTTACAAATTTTGAAGTTGAGGAGGATAGGGAGGGTTGTGAATGAATTTCCGAATTTACCCTCACTTTTGACAGATAGAAAATTTAACAGAACTTGACGGAAGGACTACTGGTGCAACGAAGCACAGAGGTGAGTGACCCCTGCAACTAATAATTGAATTGAGGGACCAAAGTGTAACTATGGGTATAGTTGAGGGACCATTGAATATAGCCGCGCAGCTATACTATTTGATATTCTATTTATATAGTATAGCCGGTCGGATATACCATTTAATACTTTTGTGAATATATTTTAAAAGTATATTCTCGGCCACATAAATATCACAAGACCCATAAATATCACAAAAGTTAAACACTGCTGTGCTGACCACTGAACACTGAATGAATGGCTGCTATCTTCCGCCACATTTTACACACTCCACCACCGCACTCCTCCTCTTTCCCTCGCCCTGCTTCTTCTGCTTTACCTTCATCTACATTTCTCTCAAGGCCCTCCTGCATCCGCGCCGCATCATCTCCCATGGACCTTCACAACCAAGCAAGCAAAATAAAGTTCATAGACTTCCCCTACGTGTCGGCCCCACACAGGAACCTCATGGTTGATCTTGTATCGACATTAGAGACGCGCCTTGGCTCGCAGCTCCTCCCTTGTACCCTCCCTCCCGACGTACAATACTATCAGAACGAGACTGGCACCAACCATGCATCCCTCCACATCAGATCCGGCCTCGCCTCCTCCCCTGTAATTTTTCTCAATCCCTCTGTTTCTTCTTGTTCTTTTTTTTTTTTACAAACAAAATCATGGGTGATGCATATGATTAATTACTTATGCTACTTATCAATGTGTGGTTATTTGGTGTTAACTTGGACACTTCATTAAGTGAAAATGTGGATAAGTAATGGTTTGATGCAAATTGGGTTTTAAAATGAGTGATTAGCTTTTGACATAAAAGGGATTGTTGGGGTTTTATGAGACTAAATTGGGTTGATTTCTTTCATTTATGGATCATTTTTAATTGTAAAATGTAATATAACAAGTGTAGTACGTAGTGTCTACATCGTCACAAGGCTTGTAGCTCAAGTGATTACGATAATTACTCTGCATCCAAAGTCTTGTGTTTGAATCCACCTCCCTCAATATCAGTTGCATAAACAAATACTGACTGAATATCGACAATGTAACAAGTACTGCATATTAGTAGCTGGTACGAAACAATCTTTTGCCTAACTCTATATGCCCAAAAAAAAAAAAACTTTTTGATTCTTACATATATACATATACATGGTCTAGGGATGAATAATTTTATACCTCTTAATTGACATTTATGTTTCAGGTTGATTTCATATTAGGAAGTTGGCTGCACTGTGAGCTACCAACTGGTGGAGCATTGAACATTACAAGCCTCTCATCCTATCTGAACCAAACCACAGATGCACCAAATTTCCTACTTGAGCTCATCCAGAGCAGCCCAACCTCCCTGGTCCTCATCCTTGACTTGCCTCCCAGAAAAGACCTTGTCCTCCACCCTGACTACCTGCAAACATTTTATCAAGACACCCAACTGGACACACCCAGGCAAAGGCTTGACAAACTTGCTGAGGCTAAACCCTACTTCTCTTCATCGCTATACATCCGCAGTGTTGTGTCTCCAACAGCCATTTTGTTTAGGATTGAAGCAGAGGCTGGTGGGCAGGGACAAAGCCTGGAGGAGATCATAGAGAACCATGTGGGTCCCATTACAAAGGAGGTGCTGGGAATTTGGCTGGATCAATGTGCTTGTGGGAAGAGAGAAGTGGAAGAGGATGAGAGGGCTTACCTAAAGAAGAGGGATGATTTGATCAAGAGGAAGACTATTGAGATTGATTTGGGGTCCAATTTTCCTAGGTTGTTTGGGCCTGATGCTGCAGATCGAGTATTGGGTGCCATTAAAGAAGTTTATAGGGTATGATCAGATCAAGCATGGGATTAATGTGCTTGATTTGATCAGTGTGGAAGATAACAAATACCAGTGGTATGATATTAATAGGAAGGATTTGGCAAATAAGATGTGTTTACCTGAGTTTGAAGAAGGAAAAAAAAAACAGTGAGAATTGTATATATTTTAGCTTGAAATCATCTTCTTTTGGATTGGGTTATGAATACTTGTACAAATAACCACATTTGTTGCCTTTAAAAGGAAAATATGAAGATGCATTTCGTCCAAAAAAAAAGGAAGGAAAATATGGTGCTACAAATATTTTCACCCCTGCCTAAACCATTCCAAGTTCCAATAGTAACTAACCTCATATCATATCACATAAAATCACCCAACGCAACTCCAAAGAAATGACATAACTCATAAGCCTTGTGGTTTGAGCTTCCTCCAAGAGGCAAGCCTAGGAAATATTTTTGGAGATTATTTCGGATCCAATTGAAGTGACAGTATTTCATTTGTTTATATGTGAGAGAGAGACTAAACATTAAAGTCTCCACGCATCAAAATTTCGAGATTAGTTTCGAATCCAACTGAAATGATGGTGTTTCATTTCTTTCCACGCGATTTACTTACCATCTCTTTTTTTTTTCTCTTCATTTGTTATAACTTATATGTCATTATTCATGAAAATTTGACTAATTTTATGTGGTAGTGGCTTGGTTTGGTTAAATCTTTCCCCGCAAAGTGATGAAATCCAGTGTGTTTTCAACCACAAGGCACAAAGCCAAGGGCCTGGGTCATGTAGCTTCCAGACTTCTGGTCCCAACTCTCATTTAGCATCTTTTGATCTTTTACATCAGGCGCCATTCATGTACAGTGAAATCAGATCATGACAGCCACCTAACGTCGTAACCGTGGAGATTGACATCTCGAGCTTATCAGAAATGTATCAAGGACCGTCCCGCTGGAGTGGATCCCATTCTAGTACTTTCCATGTCTGCACCACCGACTTAAGTCCCCACGCGGTTCGGCAGATGTCATGCCCGCCGTCCGATGAGTTTTGTCGAAGACCTTGTCCATCCGCAACGGTAACCGGCTTGGACAATGAAATTGATAGTGGCATTTCAGTAATTGACTTCGCCAGAAAAAAAACAAAACAAGAGAAGAGAACATCGTATTTGATTTGATCCGATTAAAAACCTAGAGGTTTCTTCTTGAGATTGACCTAACCCGCATTTACAAGCTAGTTTGAATTTTAATAAATAAAACATATTGCATCATTTAATCACCAAAATTTGGTTAAAAAAAATTGGACTTGTAGTAGTATTTAGACCCATCCAATTGGCCTAAGTAGCGGGCAAGCAAGTAGTGTCCACTGAAATTGGATGGCAGAGAATAACTCACATAATCATATTGTCACTACCTGCCTTCTACTCACCCTATATAATTAAGCAGAACCCATCCCTTAGGCCACACTTTCACTCACTACCCTTTCTAGCTATCTCAGTCAGAGAGAGTGTCTTTAGAAATGAACACTATCCTTTTCTTTTTGCTCTACTCTCATTCATCTTCTTACTTGCAAAACAATTGAGATCAAGAAAACCCACACCAAATCTACCTCCAGGCTCAATGGGTTGGCCCTATCTAGGTGAAACCCTGCAACTCTACTCTCAAAACCCAAATGTCTTCTTTGCCACTAGGCAAAACAGGTAATTAATCAATTTCACTACTTTTCAAGACTGAATTATGACCTTAATCATTCAATTAATTATATAATTAATTTATATGGTGTGTGTATATATATATATTTATATATACATATAGGTATGGAGAAGTTTTCAAGACCCACATACTTGGAAGTCCTTGTGTAATGCTATCTAGCCCAGAGGCAGTGAGAGGTTTGTGTTGGTGACTCAGGCACACTTGTTTAAACCGACCTACCCTCAAAGTAAAGAAAAATTAATTGGTCCTTCAGCACTTTTCTTTCACCAAAATGACTACCATGCACAAATAAGAAGATTGGTTCAATCTTCATTGTCCTTGGATGTTAACCGGAACTTGGTCCCAGATATTGAAGCCATTGCCATTTCTCTCTTGGATTCATGGTCTGGAAAAGTTGTTAACACCTTTTATGAATTAAAGAAGGTTGGACAAAGTTTCTTTCTTTCATTTTTGATAAGTTAGCAACTGTTCGATAATCTACTTATATTTTTTGTGTTGATATTGTACTTGTGTTCGAAACTTGAACTTGTCGTTTACATTGGAAATTTTGAGATGACGCATTCAAATTAATAGCAAGTAAAATGCACATGTATTTAGTTTTTTTTTCTTCCCTACAAAACTTAAACAATTCCGTTTTCGGTAAACCTACTTTTACCTCCAACTAATAATAATAGCTTGTTTACTTTTTTTAATGCCTATATAATCAACTAGTTATGTTCATAAACTCAAGGGGTTTTAATTCAATATGCTGCTTTAACTAATGAAATCTTCAATATCTACGTGTGTTTACTCTGCATGATGGCAGTTCACATTTGATGTTGCTGTCTTGTTTATCTTTGGTCGCTTGAACAATCACCACCACAAAGAACTGCTCAAGGAAAACTACTACACACTAGACAAAGGTTACAATTCTTTCCCCACAAACCTACCTGGCTCTTCATACAATAAATCGGTCTCGGTAAGCATAACAATGCCATGATCATGGATTAAGTTTAATTATATCTTAATCTCTTTAGGAGGTAAACTAATCAAACTAAGTTACTCTCTTTTCTTTTAATGTTTAATATTCTCTTGCTCAATATCTTTTGGCGGGGGGCATGGGAATCTAAATTCATTTGTAAAGGCAAGGAGAAGACTAAGCTTAATTGTTAGTGAGATAATAAAGGAGAGAGAGGAAAAGAGTTTGGTGCAGAGAGATCTATTGGGCAGCCTATTGAACTTCAAGGATGAGAAGGGACAAACCTTAACGCACAATCAAATCGTGGACAACATCATCGGGGTAATGTTTGCCGCTCAGGACACCACAGCCAGGCTCCTAACTTGGATGATCAAATACCTTCACGATGACTCAAACACTCGAGAAGCTATCCAGGTCAGAATTTATAGCATGCATGGCCCCATTTTTGTGCCAAAATTTAATTAGTACCAATGCCATGGAAATTACCGTTAATATAGATTGAGCAGAAGGCCATTTTTGAGTCAAATGATGGAGGAAACCGTACGCTGAGTTGGGCTCAGACTAGAAATATGCCCCTTACCAGCAGGGTAAGTACAATTTGACAAATTCATGTGCCTACTTTTCGAGAAAATCTTGGCTTCTTATTCCTTTTTATCGACAAATTACAGTTTCACAAGTGCATAATAAACTTTTCTTTTTGTGTTTATAAAGGTAATTTGCATGTATTAAGGTAATTTTAAATGGGAAGCTTTGTATGATCTCAGGCTATAAAGGAGAGCTTGAGGATGGCAAGCATCATCTCTTTCACCTTTAGAGAAGCAGTCGAAGATGTTGAATATAAAGGTAGGCTTAGAATAATCTCATTCTTTATCCAACGGAAATCATATGAGAATCTGGTAAACTTTTATGAATTTCTGAGGGTATTTGCCTGTACCTACAAAACTGAGGAAAAAAGAAAAAACTGGCGAGAGTTTAATTACCATGCACGTACACGAATCATTGAAGCTTTGAAAACGACAGTAAAAGTGCTTAACACTGTTGGTGACTGACAGTACCAGGAAAGGGGAAGATTCCAACTCAATTATTCAGGAAAATTAAGTATAGAAACAAAATAAAAACATGGCACACGAGCCCCACTCTAATAAAAAGCCACACGAACTGTATAAGTCCTTTTCCAACCCTATAAGTATATGGGCACATTATTTCTCATGCATGGCATGCTAAAACTCTGGAGTAGTGAAATTAATTTTAATATAAAAAAAAAATTTACCTTACAGAAAAAGAAAAAAAGAAACAAAAAAGACGAAAAACCCTATAAAATAGTAGGTACGTTAACTTAGTTGAGTTTGCCGTGTACAACAGGATACTTAATCCCAAAGGGATGGAAGGTACTGCCTTTGTTCCGTAACATTCATCACAATCCTGATTTTTTCGTTGATCCGCATAAATTCAATCCATCAAGATTTGAGGTATGAAAGACTTGAGAGATATAACCTAATTGCCATTTGATCCCTAGCTTTATCTCTTCTGTTCTCTTTCATAATTTCCTGTTTGAATGTAAGAGAAAAACAAATTCATGAGCTTCTATTTGATTGCATGAAGCTTGGAATAAACCCCAACACATTCATGCCATTTGGCAATGGACTTCATACGTGCCCAGGAAATGAAGTTGCCAAGCTACAAATGCTTATTTTTATCCACCATCTTGTTATCAAGTTCAGGTACGAAAATCCAAACATGAATTGAGAAGAGAAATGAACATTTGTTCTTGGTTTAATTAATTAATAAAGAATTAATGCCGCATATTAATTAATATTATATATTGACAAAGAGATGGTATTGATCTGGTGCAGGTGGGAAGTAGAAGGGTCCGGTGGGGTTCATTATGACCCATTTCCAATACCTCAGAGAGGACTTCCTGCCAAGTTTTGGAAAGAAACCTGCAGCTGCACCCAAGGAAGGACATCAAAGCTAGTAAGCAGGGAGGAAAGCAAGCTGAAGTAGCTTTAAAAAGGGCCAATTTTTTTGGGTCGAAGAATATTTTAGCACTTTCAAAATCTTCACCAAATTGTCTATGAAATATAATGGCGTCTAAACTTGTGAATTTCTACATCATATTCTTCCCTCTATAAAATGGCACCCCTTTATCCGTATGTAGTGGTGAAAACTGATCATCATCTTGTTTCCCAAGTGAAAATGGTTATATATATATTAGCTAGATTCTTATATATAATATAATATAAATGTTCTTTTCTATGTTTTTGTACCACTTTAGTTATACGGTGTTCACTATCACACTGAAGATTACGTATTCCTCCTAAACACTTTATAAATGAGTTTACCCAAAAAAGGTTAACATTCTCATTTTGTTGATTACAGATTAAGAAAAAATTGAAATTAATTCTTAAAAAATAAAAAAATAAAAAATCTAACCGGACCTCCATGTTGCCGACAGCCACCATGAAACCCTCCTTCCTAACAGCCCACACTCCCGCTCTTTTCCATGCCTTAATCATATCGTGCATGTTACCAGTGTGACGATAACATCGTATAATTGCTTTTTAATAAGTACTTTCAACAAACTAATGACATGTTTATTAATCCGTAATCAAATTTGGAGAAATTGAATTGAGGATGAATTAAATTGATGAGGAGAATTAGATTTTGGATTCCTATTGAAGTTGTTTACTAAACCATATGGATTGAGGAGAGTTATATTCTGGATTCTTATTAAAGTTGTTTATTAAATCATATGGAAATGGGGTATGAGTTGTGCTAATTACTAAAATGTCCTCGTTGTTGGGTTAAAGTAGATAACAAATTTGGAATTTTAAAATTGTATGAGAATATAATGGGTAAAAAAAAATCCTAATGGGTTAGATTTTTCAGGAATTAAAATACCACCTCCCACCCCAGGAATTGAATTCCTCCAAAATCAGGAATTCAATTCCTGTAATTCCTGATTTTGTGTGAGCCCCCACTTACTTTTTAATTCCTTAACATGAAGTAAATGCAAAAACCATTCATAATTGAAATTCAATTCCTGATTCTAATTCCAATTCCTAAGAACAACTCAACAACTAAAAGATTTCAGTTGACCATGAAACTGGGCCTTATTTGACATTAACTAATCAAGCCCAATCTGACCCAGTATAAAAACCCCCAAAACATTCATGTCTTTTCCCAAATTTGATTTACAAAACAAACAGAGAGCTTCTAAGCTTGTGGGGGAAAGGAAGATCAAATTCATCCTTCTTACTTAACGCGTCGATAAATGGTAAGCTTCTCAATGCAATTTCCAGCTGAAAATTTTCAATCTTTAATATATTTCATGCAATATGTGTTCAATCTTATTCTGGGAATTGCATACTTAACGATGTGAATGAATGTCTTGAGCGATTGATGCGAATTCGAAAAGAAAGATCTGGGAATTTGAAGTTAAGAAATTTTGGGTCTTGGGTATGGCTTTGACTGACTTAGTTCTTTGAATTTTGGTATTGGGTGAAATAGGCAAGCCTTTACAGAGGGGCCTCTAGGAAAGAAAAACCCAGAGGGAGACATCATGGGTTACCTACACAAAAGAGACAAGAGATCAAGGAAGCGTTCGAGTTATTCGACACCGATGGCTCAGGTAATGCAAATTTGGGATTTTGATTAAGGTTTTAAGGTTATTATATTGTTCAACTTTTAGTTTTTGGTTTTGACCATGTTGTTGTGTTGTGTTGTTTAGGCACCATTGATGCCAAGGAGCTCAATGTTGCCATGAGGTATGAATTCTTGTCTTTTTCACAGGGGATTAATTGTCTAAATTCTTACAACTGATTTTATATTTTGTTTATGACATAGGGCTCTTGGTTTCGAGATGACAGAAGAGGTAACTTAGATTATCCACCCATGTAAACTCACTTGTTAAACTTGTTCTTTTGTGTTGTGTTTTGGAATGTGAGTATGTTTGAGAAAACCACTCCCATAATATTTAGACATAATTCAGATGTGTGTGGTTTTGCCAAAATTCGACCTAGATATCTTTTGCCATTTGTTTTGCTTGGACTCTATCTTCTTGTCTTCCTGATTATTTGTTGATTTCAACACTTAATCTTTCCATTCTTGTTGATGCTCTCTAGAACTTCATCCTTCAATTTTTATTGCAAGTTCTTAAGTGAACATTTTCAGTATTTGGTACATTGACTGAATTGCTAACATGTTGATCTGTTGTTTCATTGCAGCAAATCACTCAAATGATTGCAGATGTTGACAAGGATGGCAGTGGTGCTATTGACTTTGATGAATTTGTGCACATGATGACAGCCAAAATTGGGGAACGGGACACAAAGGAGGAACTCATGAAAGCCTTCCATCTCATCGACCTAGATAACAATGTATTGGTTTGCTTTCTAAATATTACATTTCTTTCAGTTTATAGTAATACGAATATTGGATTTGTTTCAATCTGTCAATACCTAATTCCATTTTTTTTCCATATTTGAATTTAGGGAAAGATATCTGCTGCAGACATTAAAAATATTGCAAAGGATCTGGGGGAAAACTTTAGTGATAGAGAGATCCAAGAGATGATTGAGGAAGCAGACCGAGATCGTGCGTGCTTAAATATAACCATTATTTTTTTTAATGCCTCAAAATTTATCATTTTGTTAACCCTAAGGTTATGACTTGAAATGTACAGGTGATGGAGAAGTTAATGCTGAGGAGTTCATCAGGATGATGAAGAGAACAGCATTTGGGTATTAGAACTGGAAAGGTTTTAGCCTTCTGCAGGATGTTGAGAGCCTGATCCGATGCAGAATTATTGTGTCATGTATTTTATAGCTATAAGCAAACACCTTTCTTTGTTTCACTTTGACATGCTTCTGTAGAATGATAATCTTAGACATAACATGGTGCCTAGTGTAGTGTGGTGGTGGTACATGTCTGTAAAATTTTAAATATTTGAAAGTATGAAAAATACCATCTTGGTTGATGGTATCGTTGTTATTACTTCTTTTGTGACAAATGGAAAAGATTTCAAATCCTTGGCTCGTAATCCTAACTCGTTTTCCGTTCTCTTTCACCACTTCGGCTAACCTTAAATTTTAAGTTAATAATAATTTCTCGGACTTGTTGGCACTCCAATAAAGTTATCATGTAGTTATCTCTTATAAAAATATATCCCTTAAAAAACATAGTGGAGAAATTGCATTTGCGGGTTTCAAATAATACATGGCTTCAACATTACTAGGCCACCAAAATTGTTAGTGCTAACAATTGCCAATACCACGTTTGGTCTCCAAAACAAAAGGAAATGAAAAATTGGGGACAAACCCAGAGGACAAAATTTAGGCATCACCCGTTAGCTACGTTTTCAAATCCTGCATGCATAATGCATTTTGTCTCTAATCTCAGAGCTTTCATGGAATATGGGTTTCTTCTTCCGAGTCTTAAATACTCTTTCTTCTTTGTCGCCGTCAATACTCTCTTTTGTCAGACACAAACATTATTCAATCACTGCCAAAACCACCCACTTCTTTCGTCTGCTAAACCTCTGCAAAACCAGCAAGGACTTGAAGCCTCTCAAGTCCTTTCTCATAGTTCATGGACTTGTTAACGACGTGTTTCCGATAGAGCAATTTGTTAGGTCCTGTTTTCATCTGGGTGCTTCACATTTAGCTCTCTCTTTATTCCAACAAATCCAAAGGCCAAGCCTTGGCTTGCAGAACCTGATAATCAGGTGCCTTTGCAATGATGGCTTATACCAAGACCTCTTATATGTCTATCTAAATTCCAGGGCTTTAGGCTGCCCATCTGATGATTTCACGTTTCCATTTGTAATTAAAGCGTGTGCAGCTCTGGGTGCTGTTAAGATTGGAAAACAGGTTCATGGTGTTGTGTTCAGAGCTGGGTTTGAGCAAAACCTTTTTATACAGACAGCTTTGATTGATTTCTATGCCAGAACTGGTTGTATGGAGATGGCACGTGCACTGATTGATAGAATTCCCCAACCAGATTTGGTTCCTTGGAATGCATTGATTGCTGGTTATTCGTTGAATGGGTTTAATTGGGAAGCCTTTGATGTTTTCAGAGAGATTATTTTTATGGATTTGAAGCCAAATTTAAGCACTCTGGCGAGCATTATTCCGGTTTGCACTCGTTTGGGGTGTATTCATACTGGTAAGTCCCTCCATTGCTTTGCTGTAAAATCTGGATACTTGTTCAATGATTTTCTTGTTCCCGCTTTAATTTCGATGTACGCTGGGGATGAAGATTTATGTGTTGCTAGAAACTTGTTTGATTCTGTACTGGAAAAGAATGTTGTTGTTTGGAATGCTATGATTTCTGCCTACACACAAAGGCAGAAGGCCATGTCAGCTTTCGAGATGTTCCAATGTATGCTTCGAGTTGGCACACAGCCTAATTTGATCACTTTCGTGTCCATTATTCCCTCATGTGAGAATTCCAGCAGCCTCGCTTTTGGTGAATCACTTCATGCTGGTGTAATTAAGCATGGGTCAGAAAATCAACTTCCAATACTAACAGCCCTTGTATCAATGTATGCCAAGCTTGGTAATATTAATTCATCCAGGTATCTTTTTGAGCAGACGCCCAGTAAAAACCTTCTTATGTGGAATTCAATGATTTCTGGGTACGTGTACAACGGGCTATGGGATTTAAGTCTCGATGTATTTCGGAAAATGCAGTTTTCAGGATTTGGTTCAGATGCAGTCTCCGTAGTTAGTATTCTTTCTGCATGCTCCAAACTTGAGGCTGATTTGCTGGGGAGGTCTGCACATGCATTTAGCATTAGAAAGGGTAGCCACTCAAACCTCAATCTGTCAAATGCACTGTTGGCATTTTACTCTGTTTGTCATCACCTCTCCTATGCAGTTACTTTGTTTCATAAAATGCCTATAAGAAATGCCATAACATGGAATACGTTAATATCAAGTTGTGTGCACCGCGGAGAAATGGAAAAGGCGGTTCCCATTTACCACCAGATGCAGAAAGAGGGCTTCAAGTTGGACTTGGTCACCCTGATAAGCATACTCCCTAGTTTCAGCGAGAAGGAAAACTTAGGGCAAGGAATGGCTATCCATGGTTACGCTATAAAAGACGGGTTCTCTTCTGATATTTCTATGGTTAATTCGCTCATTAGCATGTATTGTAACTGTGGAGACCTTGATGCTGGTAGGTTACTTTTTGAAGTCATGCCAAAAAGGAGTTTGGTGTCTTGGAATGCTCTGATGACTGGCTTCCGATACCACAATTTACAGAAAAAGGTTTTGGTCTTGTTGGGTGAAATGATGAAGGGTGGTGAGAGACCTAACTTTGTAACTTTGCTAAATTTATTGGCTGCATGCCACACACAATTACAAGGTAAGTCTATCCATTCTGTGGCCGTTATTACAGGAATTGTACAAGAAACCCCTCTCCTTACATCACTTATGTTCATGTATGCTAGATTTGACAACACAAATTCATGTCTCTTACTCTTCCAAATGGGAAATATGGGGGATATTTCTTTGTGGAATGCCATTATTTCTGTGCACATACGAACAAAAAATGGCAAAATTGCAGTTGCCTCGTTCTCTGGTTTACTTCAGATGGGATTCGAACCCGACAATGTAACAGTTCTGAGTTTAATTTCTGCATGTGTTCAATTAAGTAGCCTCAGCCTTGCTCATTCTGTAATGGCTTACATCATAAGAAAGGGCTTTGACAAAGATCTGCTCATCAGTAACGCCCTAATCGATTTGCATGCAAAATGTGGCAACATATTGGTTGCAAGAAAGCTGTTTGATGGTTTGGTTGAAAAAGATGAAGTGTCTTGGAATGTGATGATCAATGGATATGGCTTGCACGGGGATGGTGAAGCTGCCATTGATCTTTTCTTGCAGATGAAACTATCAAGAACAAAACCTAATGGCATCACTTATTCAAGTATTTTATCAGCCTGCAGCCACTCTGGCTTGGTTGAGCAAGGCCGCATGGTATACAATTCCATGGCAGAACATGGGCTATCACCCAAAATGGAGCACTATGCTTGCATGGTGGACCTTCTCGGAAGAACAGGCAACTTGACTGAAGCTTATGCCATTGTTAAAAAACTGCCCTGTAAACCTTCAACAAGCATACTTGAGTCTTTGCTGGGTGCTTGTAGAATCCATGGAAATGTTGAACTTGGAGAAAAAATTAGTGAGATGCTATCTGAATTGGACCCAGAAAATTCAAGATCACATGTGATGCTTCACAATATCTATGCAGCAGCTGGGAGGTGGGCAGATGCCGAAAGGGTGAGATCTGAGATGGAAGATAGACAACTGAGGAAAGTACCTGGATTTAGTTTTATCTCATAAGAAAAATTAAGATTTTTTTTTATAAGAATTGTGATCCTCTGTTCTTTTCATTGGTGGGTTCCATTTGACTTGTTTGAAACCAGTAAGTAGTTGACCTTTGCAGAGTCAGCTCTCAAGGGCACATTGGGGACCAACCGAGTAAGACACAGTCGTGTCATTGCCGTGTGAACTTGCATCCAACTGTACTGTAATAGGAAAACAGTTCTTTGTGGTTTTGTTTTTTTTGGGTCGAAACAGCTCTTTGCGGTGGTTTGTTTTTGTTGCACCAGAAATAGAGAGAACTTATGTGGTACAGTGCAGCCACTCACATAACAGGCACCTGATGTTTTTTAAAAACAATGGGAACCGGCTGTTTGGGTAACAGATTAAAAGAAGGAAAAAAAAAACAATGCGCTCGTTCTTCAACTTGCTTTCGACTCTCAACAGCGCAAGGCGGTGGCAGAGGACAGGTCGGACCGCTTGAATCGTCTCGGAGTTGCGCCGGCTTTTCGGAGCTGCGATCGTTAAATGCAAAATGTTAAATTTCTTTGTTCAAGGGAGATGTCAAATGCAAAATGTTAAATTTGAATGTGATGGCTTATGTAGCAATTTAACACTTGGGAAAAAATTTAACTCCACCCAAAATGTCAAATATCATATTATTGTATTATATTTTTTAAAGTAAATGGGGCTCATATGATGCATGAAGTTTTCAAAGAGAGTAAATGATAGTGGGGTTCATGACTAAAAAAATATTAAAATAACATTTGACATCAAGATTTTTGATATGTTATTTTTGACATATCTCTTTCAGCCTTCAAATTCATGTAGGATTTAATTACTCGATTGGAGCAATTTTAATATTTAATTTTTGTCATTTTATATCAATGTAGCAATTTGATATATTGATTAGAGATGTTCTAAGAGCAAACATGAGATACACTAGTTGATCAAGACAGTGAGCCCAATCCTTTGCACAAAGTTCAAATCCCCTTCCCATAAAGTTCGTATTACACTTAAAACAACAAATACTTACTGCTTTAGAATGCACGTTGTTTTTGCTCCTAAAGTGTACATATACATTGTTCATCAATGTTTTTAACTTGCAAATGCAAAGAATGTACATTGTTTTTGGTCCTAGTGTACATTGTTCATCAATGTTTTTAAAGGCTATTATTTCCGCGTGTTAGGGTAAAAGCCAATTGCATCAATGTTGTAGAAAGTCGGTCCACTTGTGCAACAAACAAAACCCTGAAAACCACTGAGAAAGTTGCGCTGTCAGCCTCGCATCATGCCAGGAGGTGACGAAAGCGATAAGCTCAGCAGGTCTTCAGACCCAAAAAGAAAAAGCTCGGTAGGTCTACGTGGCAGTATAAACTCTAGCTGGATAAACGCGGGCCCCACCTTCAATCTGCCCCTCTCTCATTCCCTTTCCTTCTCCCGTCTCACTGCCGCAGAGCCACAAGCGTGTGAGAACGGTGTGCACAGATGGCAGCCACCTGGAATTCTGGAGTGTCCCGCCCTCTCCCCGCCTATAAAACCCAACCTCTCGGCCTTCCCTTGTTCTCGATGTCCTTTTCTACAAACTTTCGCACTGATCCTCAGTTTTTTTGTTTTCCTTTGTTCCGATAATACCCCCGAAGAAAGAACAACTGGATAAAAATGCCCTTGCACGCCAATCGCATACAGCAGAAGCAGGAGCACTGCATCATGGTCTCCGCCCTCAAGCATGTAATCTCCGGCGGCATCACTGCCGGTGGTAGTAGACCCACTTCGCAGCAGCAGCAGCAGCTAACGGGAGCCGTCCATTCTGCCACGTCGTCAGTCCCCTCGAGGAGGGACGGGACCCAATCAGCAACGGACCAAGTACACATGCTGTCGTTTTCGGCAGAGGGCGATACGTGTCGGGTGTGCGGGATCGAAGGGTGTCTTGGGTGCAACTATTTCCCGTCAACAACATTGCCAGACAGAAACAAGCAACTGAATTTGGGGAGCGGGGCGAATGCGGGGACGAGGAAGGGGAAGAACAAGTACAGGGGAGTGAGGAAGAGGCCGTGGGGGAAGTGGGCAGCGGAGATTCGGGACCCGCGGCAGGCTGCGAGGGTTTGGCTGGGGACGTTCGAGACGGCAGAGGAAGCGGCCAGGGCTTACGACAAAGCTGCCATTGAGTTCCGTGGGGACAAAGCCAAGCTCAATTTCCCATTAACCTCCTCCGATCAGCTCAGCAATATCACTAATAACAACATCACTTCTAGTAGCAGAACTAAGACTAGCTCACAATTAATTAGGAGCATGGAAGAGGCTGATCAGGGCAAAGTCAATCCAATTACTGTGAAACAATCAGAGAAGATGGAAATGTTTGAGAGCAGTGCCCCGCAGGAAGAGAATGACCAGTTTCTCTGGGACATGCTTCAAGATGGAGATGATGACGATGAGTTGAAAGCATGGATGTCAGCCAACTACAATACCTCATGCTCTGCTTTGATGAAGCCAGGATAAGTTAGGGATTTTCATTAGAGACACATTTCAAATTAGGTTTTAATTAGTTCAAAAATAAGAAAGGCTAACAGCATTTTTGTTATCGTACTAATAACACGTCGATGAGTGGCTTGACGTTCTCGTTTGTTTTCTTCTGCTGGAAATGAAATTGAAAGTTACAAGGAAATCTGCTGGTTTTTTTAAACTAAATGTCGACGGCTCTCGGAAATCTGCTACTGGTGATATTGGTGCTGGTGGTGTTATTCGCAACTCTGATGGGGATTGGATTGCTGGATTTGCAGCCAACTTAGGCAAGGGTCAGATCCTTGATGCAGAGACTTGGGGGCTGGTTTTTGGGCTTAAACTTGCAGTTGATCGTGGGATCTCTAACCTCATTGTGGAAATGGATTCAGCAACTACTATACAGCTTATTCAAGCTCCTGATTACAGTAATTTCCACCCCCTTGCTGGTGTGATTTGCAGCTGTAAGGATTACATGGGGAAAATTAATAATTGTGTTGCCAGACACATTTATCGTGAGAAAAATTGCGTTGCCGACTGCTTAGCTAAGTCAGGTTACAATGTAGAGCTGGGAGTTCATCTCTTTGATAATGCCCCTGAGTGGGTGAGATCAACTCTTGCAGATGATAGTGCTGGGGTTCACGGAACCCGCCTAGTTTGTATTGATTTGTTTTAGTTGTTGTTCCTGGGGCTTGGCCCCCCTATCTCACCCAAAAAAAAAAAAGTTACAAGGACATTCTATATCTTGTCTGTTGACGTGGACCACTTTAGTGGACACGTGTCGGTTTGGGTACACAATACACGTTAGCGAAACCGATCTCGTATGATTACTAAATCACGCTCCCAATTGTTTCAAATTTCTTCCAACAACAAAATACATTTCATCTAAAAATAAATACAAATACAGAACAGGGTGAAGAAAGAAAGAAAGAAAGAAAGAAAGGGGAAACAAGAAATCCCTCCCTAGAAGGCCACATTTTATCATTTGCTAAAGTTGAAAAAAGAATGTTACCTGGAGACAACATTTTAGTACATCAAATCCCCAATAAATTGACAGTTCGGTTTGCAGACCAACAAAGATTTCAAACCCACAAACCCCCATGGATGATGCACCACAAACCCCCATGGATGATGCACCACAACTGAAAACAATATCATAGCTGACTCGTCAATACAACTATTACGTCTCCGAGCTAATCTGTCTTTTTTTTCTTCTAATCGAGCAACCACCAGGCAGGCCCAAAATTTCTGCAACCTTCATTGGGAAAACCAGCATACCTATCTATTGATATATCTCAAAAAAATCTCAATCTCAATACTAGACACGCACCTACCGGTGCAATGGACGCTGCAAATAAAAAAAAGCAACCAAAACTCTTTATTCCTGAACATCTCCTTCAACCTGCAGGCTCTCTTCTTCTTTTTTTTCTCAAATCCAAGCAGCTCATTTTGTAGCTCCTCACGGCGCTGTTGAACTCCCACTTGAGGTCTGTTTAGCCACATATACTTGCTTCATCTTAGAAGGTGGAAAGCCCTTTTCTGTACCCCCAGACTGATTCCTTCCCTGGAATCCCATTCTTCGAAGCGACCAGTCACCCCCTGAACTATTTTTCTGGGAACCCCCACCTCTCTGATAATAAGATGAATGGCCATACTGCTGGTTAGAGGTGTTATTCTTGTGCATAGATGACTGAGACTTGGCATTAGAACTCGCGCTATGTCCACTAACACTGGTACTGAGCTTCTGATCAACATCAGTCTTGGCAGTATCTACGGTGGTACTTACAGATGAGCTCTTAGTGACAGCACTCTGTGATGAAGCCCCAGTGCTGGAGGAGCTTGCGGGGTCTACTAATCCCAGTTCATCTGGGAATCGGGTGACAGTAGCATCAGTTGCTACAGGAAAATTACGACTGTTATCAAAGGCTGTAGAAGTCCGGGACTCGGGGAACCTGTTGGCCAGCAATGATTGGTCAGCAGGACCATGGCTAAATTTAGAAGGAAGTATACCATCTGCCTGTTGCTGCAATGGCATTGATATAGGAACAGACTGAAGAGGTGATGCAGGAACATGTGGCCATCGGGCTTGAACTGACATGTCAGGAGAGGACTGGGCAAAACAATATTACCCCATCATTAGTTATAGTTATGCCAGAAAGAAAGAGTATGGTGAATGTTCACCAACCCAAATAGCAATACATTAAAAATTAAAAAATTCTATCATCTTCATGCACCCACTTCAAATTCCTGTATCTACGACAAATTCGAAAAGGCATCATATCCACACCTCAAAGCATCCCCCTTCCCACTCTTTTCAGAGAGAACTCTTCCCCAAAAACCACTATGTTTCAAAACCTAAAAACCCAGGGATGGGGGGATATTTTAGGTCAATAGATTGAATTTTTACCTGGAAGGGAGAAACATCGAACATGGCCAAAGGTGAACCCATAGGAAGCAGTGGTGACCCAGGGGCCAAATGCTGGATCGGAGCAGGCATGTTGGTAGGGTTGCGCTGTGCAGAAACCATATTTATATTGTTCATCTCCCCCTCACCAACAGCCATGGCAGAAGATGCAGGGTTGTGCTTCCAATCTGGCTGCTTTCCTGATGGGATATAGGCAGTACCCATGAAACTCAAGCCAACTTGTCCAAATTGTCCAACAGGTGCAAAGTGGTTATAGACAACCATGTGTGGTGGACCTTGAACACCTGGTATGCCTCCAGCTGGACTGATAAAAGGACCAGTAAAACCTGCAGGAGGACCATAGAATGAATCTACCCCAGAATGACACTGCTGCCAGGTCCCAAGTGGCGCTGAAGCTGGTGCACTACTCTTTTGGGATTGTGGCTGGGTAGTAGATGCAGATTCATCATGCGGTCCAAAAGCAAAAACCGGACCCCCCAACATGGGATTCATTTCATAAAAGGGAAAATGGGAAGGCGGGCCACCAGGAAAATGTGGAAGCATTTGGCTTGAGGAATTCTGAGGACTTGGTAACGGCGGCCATAGCGAAATTGGTGGTGTCTCAACAGATAGATCTGCTGGAAGGGAAACACTGAGAGACTCTTCGGCCCGTGATTGACTGGCTAATTGCTGATCACCTGCTCCACCAACCAAAGATTTTAATATGATAATAATCATTAAAGGGAAAAAAAAAAAAAAGACTCATTTCTAAACAGAAAATCTATCACGCCTGCTGTCCTCCCATCAATGATAGATCTGCTGGAAGGGAAACACTGAGAGACTCTTCGGCCCGTGATTGACTGGCTAATTGCTGATCACCTGCTCCACCAACCAAAGATTTTAATATGATAATAATCATTAAAGGGAAAAAAAAAAAAAAGAGGACTCATTTCTAAACAGAAAATCTATCACACCTGCTGTCCTCCCATCAATATCAGCAACTTCAACACTCTTGGGAAGGGCAGCCACTATGAAATTGGTTATAAGGAAATTATTCTGACCTGGTAATGGTGGCCTTAGTGAATGGGTCTCAACAGATAGATCTGCTGGAAGGGAAACACTGAGAGACTGTTTGGCCCTTGATTGACTGGCTAATTGCTGATCACCGGCTTTATCTACCAGAGATTTAAAATCATTCTAATAAGACAACAACCATTAAAAGGAGAAAAGCAAGGTTCATTACTAAACCAGAAAAATTATTCACACCTTCTGCTACCCCATCAATATCGGCACCTCCAAAACTTTTGGTATCTGGAACTGAGACAGAGCAAGCACCCAAACCATTCCCAACAATTTCGTCACTGCTAATGGCTGCAACAGCAACAGCTGAAGCCGCTGCTTCAGCTTCAGCTTCACAATCTTCCAAATGAACACATGATTCAGTGGTGTGTAGATTCTCACTTGCAGAAAGATTGTGGGAGAGTTGCATGTCTGACCGAGATGGTCCTGGTGGGCCGATTCCATGTGATACAGCACGGCTGCTAGGAGGGAGTATTGTTGGAGACGTAACGGCACCTGAATATAGGGGGATAAAATCATCAAGAAAAGAAAAGGCAATTGCAACATTTAGCAAGCTATTGAATTTTCTTAACATGCTCACCAAATTGGATTTTCTCGCCAGCAAGCAGGGAATTGATTGGATTTGCAGCAGAAGAGAATGGCTTCTCCTTTGTCATGATGGATGACGATGGCATGCTGGACTCACAAACTGAGCTATTAATTTCTCCAACAGAACCATGAGAACCAAATTGCCCAGGCTTCATAGCCTCATCAAGTTGGGTCTGCGTCAAGGCCATAACCTGCCAGTGTAGTCAATCAGTTGCAGACTCTTATACAGAAAAACAGATATCTAGGAAATACAGAAGAGGATGCAAGCACGCTATAGAATGAAATACATCAAGGTACAATGATCTATGTTTTTCCAGTCCAAGGAGCTAGCTTGTTTCAATGGTCTCAAAGTTCCACCACCGCAACAAACACCCCTCCCCCCACCCCCAAAAATAAAAAAGAGGATTGCTTGACCTCCCACCACTCTGGTCTCAAGGATAATAGCGGAGAACCCAGCACCCCACTAGAAATCACTATATGTTGCTTCATCAGTATAATAAATGTCAAAAATGTACAACAAATCTAAAAAATTCCTTCATTCTGGATTTCACTTATGAAGTAAATGCTCGATAGGTAGAATGGAATGCAATTAAGAATTCATTTACAAGCATGGAACACATTAATTTTCCCAGAGAATCTGAAAATGAATTTATTTCTTTGGGCAAATGGAAGCACCCATTATGAGTCATGAAAGCAACACAGTGAAGAAACCAACAAAAAAGGAACACCAGAACCTGAACTTGTTTCTAACAAAAACTCTATTTAGCTTTAAAATGAAAAACCTAGGATATAATAAAAATTTGCGATCGAAAACATAATTGTTTTGCACACCTGTTGATTAATCCGTGAATTACCCCATGAGCTCAAAGATGCTTGAACATTATCCAGGACCTTATTGTTGTTCTCGATAATTGAGCCTCGCCCAATATTTTTTACACTACCTGATACTACAGGAAGGGAGCTTGTGTTGAGTGACCTGTTGAGAAGAAAAAGAAAACCATTAGAAATCAATGTGTGCACATTATAGGCGTTGTATATTTCTCCAAAGAGAGCAATACCTGATTGTTTGGGATCTAATATCAGCCTGGACATCACTTTTCACAGCAGGAGTGCCAATTGGAGCCAACGGTTGAGACACTGCATTAGTGTTAAATCCAGCTGATACTTCAATATTTGCCAATCCACGTCCCTCAGAGGCAACAAAATCAGAGTGAATGCTGTTTCCTGCTTCTCCATTTGTCGCTGCAGAACTTTTACCTGAGTTGGCAGAGGCAGTACTACCTTTTGAAGTAGAACGAGGTTTCCGTGGCACCTGAATGAGCAAATAAATGCAATTAAGCAACTCTATTAAATCAATGCAAAGCAGAAGACAAACTGAATAACTACATGCATTACAACCTTCGAGGCGCGAGACTTTGCCTTGATTTCTCTTTCTCTCTGTTCACGCCGATCATTCAGCATTTGCCTCTTTGACCTCACTTCAATGAAATCATCTTCATCACTAGGAGCCTCTATGCCAGGTTGCTCAAAAACACGCACGATACCACTTTGCAGAGGAGCATAAACATCCTCTTCAGAATGAATATTTCTTTTAAGGTTTCCCTCTCCAGATTTCGGGATATTCTGACTCTTTGTCGAGGCATCTTTTCCAGCTCCCTTTTCAGCCCTGTTTCCAGACTCTATTTCTTGTGAATTATTTCGACCAGGGCTCAAGCCCTCTGAATCTAACATCTGTTTTGAAGGTTTATTTGACATGACAGCCCTCCTAGGCCCACCTCTTACAGAAGGCCCGAAACCCCTTCCAGAGACAAATTTCTCTTCCAGTCCGACGTGGTTGGAAGATGCAGAACCTGTAGATTGCCTCTTATCAGCACTTGCTCGAACTCGAAACTCAGTACGCTGCATATTGCGTCGATGCCTTCTCTGAAACCCACTAGATTCTACGTGGGTTGGCTCAGTATCTGGAAATGATCTTGCACCAGAATTTTTAACCGTAAATACAAATTTTTTTCCCCTGCCACCAGATGCAGGGCCATGAGCCTTTGGCCCACTAAAGTCTTTTTCTTTGATAACCAACTGAGATGGCGCTGCTCCAGTTTGAGCCTGACCTTCAGATTCCCTCGTACCAAAGAAAGCACTGAAGTTTTTCCCAACCAAATTATGGTGTCTCTGATCTGCTTGAAACACTGTCTCAGACCTTGAACTGCTATCACCAATATGGGATACCGCTGGTCCCCGTTGCACCATAACAGAAGTTTCAGCCTTTTCTCCTGCTGGCATTGAATTTATCTTCTCTGGTACATTCTCTTGAGATACATTCAAGTGCCTTGAAGTAAGTCCCGGTTGATTATCCACCGAAAGTAACATAACATCATTTTTTATATTTTGAGAAGTTCCTTGACCAGTTTGAATAGGCAGAGGACTTCCTGGAGTCTGATTCAAAGAAAAACTGGATGGGAGATTGGGCTGAACAAAAGACATTGATTGAGGAGCCATTGGCAGTAGTCCCTGGGATATTGGAGATGTATACCTTAGCTGGCCAAACTGGAAGAGAGGAGGCTGTGACGGGTGCAAGTGGGCGAGAGAAGGACCAACCTGAGGATGCAGAGGAAGAGGCATCTGTATAGAACCAATTTGTATAGCGGGAACCGGAGATGGTATCAGAGATGGACCTGAAAACAGCCCAAACTGAAGCTTAACAGGTCCTTCTGTCTGATTTGGAACAGCAGATACTGTAGGCATGACAGCCTGACCAGACAACAAATGGGAGTTAAGGCTAACTGAAGATGCAACTGGATGCTGAGAAGATGGCCGAGAACTACTAGTGGCATCCACATGATCCACACGATCAGTTGTAGCTGACATATGGGAGGCATTATTAGGCTGAATAACTAAATTCTGCATTGCCTTCTCAGTTTCCTGGAATATTCTAGAAGAACTACCTACATTCACTAGGGAGGAACCATCCATATGTTGAAGGGGCTGTTCATCAGTACGAATTCCATCAAATGACCCGTGCTCTTCAACAGTGCCAGACGAAACCTGGGGTACCATGAATGCACCTTCTTCATTCCTTGAACTTCTCTCAAACTCATCATTTGGCATTCCAACTTCAACGCCTTCATTGAAGCCCAGGACCAAGTTGTCCATCATGTCAGGGGACCCTTTTTCCTCTAAATGCATGTCTTCAAACTCATGGGTTAGGTCAATATTCTCATCATCTCCTTCATGCACTTCATCTTCCTCCTCGTATCCATCTTCATCTTCATCATATTCTTCTTGCTCCTGAAGATGCTCATTGTTCTCAACAGCCCATTCTTCATCATCACCGGTTGAGACAGAACTAGAAGCATTCACCACATTCTCTTTTCCAGAATTGGTAGGTAATGCAAGTGGTTCGTTCTCCTGCCCAGACAGGGTAACATCTTTGCCATCCCCAGGGGCAGATAACACTGAAGAATCTCTGGATTCATCCAAGTCATCATGAGAAAGATGAGTTGGAGAACTAGGGGCACTAGACACAGAAAGAGAAGATTGTGAGTCACACCTTGGGGTGCTGTTACTGTCCAGTTTCTGTTTCTCATTACCAGTGTTTTCTTCTTTGACATCAATTATTTCAGGTTGTCTGATATTCTCCACACGATTAGTATCATACCCTGTCTGCAGGGTAGGTTCACTTCTAGCTGCATGATTGTACTCCATCTCGTTTTCTGGAAAAGCTGAGGGGCCAGGATGATCAATTTCACCCCTGTAGGAGGTTTTGTGCATGGAAGCTAGTGATGGCGGTGGAAGAACACGAGGCTGTCTCATGGAATACCGTGACCTACCGAAAGAATAAGACCCATCTGCATCAGAATTTGGATACAGTTGGTCAGGGTAAGGCAAATACGGATTCCCATGGACACGGCCCTGCCCCCATCCAACATCATTAAACTTTTCAACAAGGTTATCCTGGAATTCAGACTCAATCTCCATATTTCTGCTATAATGATCCCCATCCCCAGAAAGGTTCCACCTCTGCACCCTTAAATGAGTGATATCATCCATGTGAGGTTCAGTAATCCCTCCTTTATGGTAAGTCCTAGAAGACATGAATCCACCGCCTCCATAGAACTCTTTCCTTAAATGACCTCTCCCACCAACAGAAAAATCTCGTCTGGGACTATGATGGCCATTGTCCTGGTCTTGTATAAGTAAGGTTGAGCTGTTCCCATTCTCATATACATCTCTTCTCCATGAATTAACAGGTTTTCCTCTATCCACAAAAGCAGAAGTATCTCTAGAATAATGAGACCTAGAACCCATCTCAAAGGACCTGTTCAAACTTGAATCAGAAGATGCTGAGGCTGTGATCCTCTCCACCATTCTTTCACCATCCTCCCAGTCACCCATGTCAGCTGCCCTGGAGACATCTTTTTCTTTCTCCATCCTTGACATTTTCTCATCTGCATCAGCCAAAAAATTACCACCAGCCTTTTCAGTTTCAGCCTTCCTCTTGGCAATCCTTTCCTCCAATTCCAAAAGCTTCTGCTTAGCAGCATGCTTCCTCCTTTCTTCCTCCATAAACAACCTCCGTCTCTCCTCTTCCCTGGCTACTCTCTGCTCTTCAGCTCTTCGCATGGCTTCTAGTTGTTCTTGTTCTGCTCTCCACGCTGCTTCCCTAGCTTCTTCTTCCAACCTTCTCTGCCTCTCTACTTGTTCCCTAGCCAGCCGCATTCTCTCCTCTTCTTCTCTTCGAGCTAGCTCTAAAGCTCTTTCTTGTTCCTCAACGATCCGCTGTCGCTCCTGTTCTTGCATTTTCTGAACTCTCTCAAGTTCGGCCTCAAAAGATTCCCTAACAGGATCATGGAAATCAGTTTGTTTAATCACATCTTTCTTCTTCTTAACCACTCCGAGAAGGCCACCAGAGAAGGGATCCCGGCTGTCAAAACCAGTACCTCCAAAGTCTTTCATGAAAGGATCCTCTACATAAGGTTTTTCACTATTTGAGAAGGAGCGCTTCTCCCTACCAAAATTGAGCAGGGGATCATTGACAGGAAGTCCTTTACCACCTAGAGAGTACGAGGGTTTGGACACTGAACTATTCTGTAAAGCATCACCTCTGTATCTATTGTGTTGTTCACTGCCATATCGGTCTCGTTTATTCCATTCAGCCCCTCTGCTTGCATATGAATCCGTATAATTGTTCCAGGGCTGTCTCCCTCCATGTCTATACCCTACATCCCTCCTTACAAAATCATCTTGAGCATTTTCTTGAACGGTTGTCAGACTATATTTGTTCTCCTTACTTGTTTCTCTGTTTACACTTGATGGCCTTGCACCAAAACCATTTCTTTCATTTCCAACTTGACCACTAATTCCATCTTTTGGAAGATTGGTATTTCTCCACGAGTTCCCTTCCCTTCCTTCTCTGCTAGGTGTTCTTGCATCTCTGCTGTATGGGTCCGCCTTAGGGACTTCACTGGAAGAATTCTTTCCAGCTTCATTGTCATGCAGACCCCGCCTATCAGAAGGATTATGAACTGGCTTGTGTGGTAGAACACTTATTCTGGGCATATCAAAATCTCTATCCCAATAAGCTTGAGTCTTTGAGAACCCATGATCTCTGCCCCGGTCTGTGAAACCATGACTTGTATCACGCTCATCATCCGCCCAATCTGATCTTGGGTTCAACCGAACTAGTGGTAATGGACCTGGAAAATACTCATCCTGCTTCCTTACTTCCTCTGATGCTCGATTACCACCCAAACCCTTACTTTCACTGCCACTCTCATTCACTCCATTGCCTATACCACGACGAGATGGCTGCACTTGAGGGCGCATGTCAACAAGCAAACTTGAATGAGAACTATCCCTCTGCTCATTCAACAAATCATCACGGACAACTTGCCTCTGTTTCTGATTCAAACTGTCCTTTTGCTTTTGTGAAGGCCCTGATGAAGAAGGCAAAGCAGCCTGCAATGAAGGAAAATCCTCACCCCTCAAGAGCAGTGCTTTCTCTGTTGGTTGATGAGATAGAGCAGAAGCAGTAGGGAGGGGTCCCACTGAGCCAGACCGGGCTGAAGGTGGCATATAAACACTGGTCCCCGAACCGTTCCCCCTACTCACCCCATCAACACCATGCAAAGTCTGGTCAACTCCATCAGCTCCTACATGATCACCAGCCCCTTCTTTCTCTTGCAAAGCAACCGTGGTGGGCTTCGTCCACCCCACACCAGATGAAGAAGGCCTTGACCCGCTACCTGAAGCCCCTCCACCGGCAGTTCCACCACCTGAACCCAACGAATCAAAGCGCTCGTGCTCTTTGCGCAACGAAGGCAGATTCAAGGGGGGTGGAACAGATAGCTTCGACCCAGCCTTGTTCGCACTGCGAGGCCTCGAAAGGACCACCATTCCTCCACTGCCATGACTACTGGGCCGGCCCCTGTTCGACCCGTAAGAGCTAGGATGCGGTGGATGGTGAGAAGGCTGCCCATACGATTTGTTCAGATTCACGGATACAAACTTGGTCCCGACTCCGGGATTAGCCATGTCACGCGCCTGACCCACACTACGATCCAATTAGCGGGCTCTGATGTCCGCCAACGCATCAAAAACCCTAACCCTAACTTTCTGCTCCCGCCCGCCCAGATATTGAATCACACACTGTTCCCCTTTCACGGATCTCACAGTAAATGATTAAAGAATCGGAACCAAACCCTAGAGAGTCTCCCTCTAACCCTGATCAATCAAAACATTAATTATCAGATAATAGATCTCGTAGCCCGATTAATTTAACTAATTAACTTAATTCTTGCTAACAATATCAGATTAAAGTGAGATTATGGTCTGATTAGGGTTTCGGTGCGAGTGAGCTAATGAGATCAAATGGAAAATGAAAAATGGAAAAGGGAGGAAGTAGGATAAGGAGCTTACCTCCGGGAGCGTAAGATAGAGAACGGCGGGGTTAACGTGCGCCGCGGAGAAACAACAGTGCGAAAGCGTAAGATAGAAGAAGCCCTACTGTCACCGGAAAGAAAAAAAAGCAGGAGAGGGAGAGGAGAGAAGAGAGAGAAAAAAAAAACCGAAAAATGAGCTAAGCAAGAGAGGAGAGGAAACTAAGGAATGGTTTTTTTGTCTTCTTGTTTGTTCCCCTTCATTTTGTGATATTTGTATTTATAGCCCCATATACTCTTGTGATTTTGATTAATCGCCTACTTCTACCCGAAGACTAAAAGCAAATATCTTTTCACTTGTACGGACACCGTTGAAATTAAACGGGTGAGTGGGATAGATTTGGACCCTTTTTTTTGGGTGAGAAGTTGGGAAACAAGTACTAAAACAGTCGGTACCTTTGTGTTTCTGTATTTGAAAGGGAAAACAAGAGTAGCTTTGTCTTTGACTTTCTAACTTATTCATTTACCATTTTTATTAGTTTCTTTGTTTTGTTGTATGTATGTAAGTCAGCTCTAAGCTTGAATCATGTTATGTGGATGAGTCGTACCAAGAGTAGTACTCCTGCCCATTTGGGTTAAAAACTGAATTGGGTTCGGGCGGATTTGTGCGGGTTGACCCAACCCGAGTTGCCTTGTACTCGCAACTATCCGAAACTATATGGTAATGTAAATAACATCAATCTTTTCCTTCAGTCTTTGGTCTAGCGAAATTTCCTCTCAATGTTAGAAAATGTCATTATGCGCTTCCCTCTCAATTTTATGAAGTTAATCAATGACTTAGTGCCCGTTTGGCATTGCTTATTTAGGGTGATAAGTGATTTTAAAAAAAAAATTGGGGAAGCTCAGCCTGTTTAGTAAACTATGAGAAAATCACTTATTGTTAAAAATTGAAATGAGAGAAAGCTATAAGGGAAAGAAGTTAATGGAGTGCTTTCATTTTTTGATTATGCGGGAATCAGTTTCGAAGAGACACTGGGTTTAATGAAATTTACAAACTTTCGAAAATACCCCAATCTATTTCACACAATCTCTTCTCTTGAATCTCTTCTATTCTTCCTATTATTTTTTCTTGTTGAATCAATTGAAGCACACTCCTGAGAAGCCACAAGACTCAGGTAAGAGGCATATTATGTTTATTTCTTCTCAATTTCATTCTTCCCA
Organism: Prunus avium; assembly: GCF_002207925.1. Next base: position 374,274 of record NW_018921305.1, read on the forward strand.
ATTTCTCTTTAATTTCTAGGGTTTTAACTATAAATTTAATTCTTCACTCTATCTTTAATTTTGTTGAGGCCCAAAAAAGTCACGGTTCGACCCAAATAAATTCTCAGCCCAATGCAATACCTTACCGAGAAGAAACCCGATTTGGGCACGCGAAAGTTCGTCATATGCGCTCGCACACATGCCACGCCAAGCAAATAAGCAACACGCCACGCTACACGCTTAAGTGGGCCCAAGCCACGCAAGATGCCTGGGGCTTGCTTGAGTGGGTTGTGGTATGGATGGTAATAAATCGACATGAGGCCCATTGATGGGTCGAGAAATGGAAGTCCCGGGTTGCTTGGGATCCTCGGAACTCAGGCCCATTTCTTAGGCCCAAATATGTGGGTGAGCACAAAGAGAAAATATCCCAACCAAAATATCCCAACCAAAATAGCCTAACCAAAATAGCCTATTGACTCAACCATAAAAAGCCCAATGCTTGAAAGAGATAGCCCACTTACTCAATAAACCAACTTGGCCCATACAATTACAATAGAAGAGCTGCAAAGCTCCAGTGCTTGGCTGAAGCAGAAAGCCACGAAGGAAATTGGGAGGACCACGTGCGCAGAGCTACTGAGAGGCTTCAGCGCAAGAAGGAACAAGTTCCAAGCTACAACATCCAAAGGACCAAGGGATATTGGTGCGCAGGGAAGGATGCCACTTTTCGAACCAGCATACATAGCCATTTCTTTTCTTCATCAGATCTGGCCATGGAAAGAGGAGAAAAGAAGAAAAAGGAAAGGGATGAAAATAAGAATTCTTCACAGAGGCAGCCGCGGGAAAGAGGGCCTTGAGCTCCCAAAATCCCTGATTTTATGCAGAGGAGCAGAGTAGATTTCACCACAAGAAGATGATTGAAAGGATGAGGAGAGAAAGGAAGGGTAAAGCTTGGAAAAATAGAAAGGAAGTCATTAGGGTTTCTTGGAAACAGATGGCTTCCAGCGCCTATAAATAGGGCCTCTTCTACCCAACAAAGAACAACACACAACCAGAGAGCAAGCTTCCTCTCCTGCATGCAAAACCCAGCAATTTTCGTGCTTAGTTCATCTCCTCCCTCAGCTTTTCCCTTTGTCGTCATGCTATTATGACATTTGACAGAGTCACTGTCGAGCTGCCGGAAATAGCGCCCAAGCCATCTTTTCCTTTCCTTCCCTCCTTTCTCAGCCAAACCTCTTTGCAAACTCTCCATCTCCTACCTTAATACCCATTTTTCTACCAAGAACACTCAGTTTTCTCTTCAGTGTTAAACTCATGTCGATTTTGCTCCCATGCCACAAGCTTCTCATGATAAGCCAAGAATTTATCTGTAAGCAGCCATTATTTTCGTTGGTGAAGGTAACCAAGGTGTTTCCTAAGGCTTTACAACCCTTTCGAAATATTTTGGGGTCTGATATTTGAACTCAGACACAAGGGGAAAATTTCAGCCATTTTGCTCCTTACGACGGCCCAGCCCATCTATAGCTGCCGGAAAAAAAAGACCCCTACAAATTTCTAGGGTTTTAACTTCAATAGTTGTTGATGATGAATTTTTTTTTTCTACTCATGTTTTTGTTTCTTTGCCATAATATTTGTTTTTAATGGAATATATTGGATTTAACTTGAAACATTAGTTTAGAGCATTTGGATACAAATAATTAATTTTCAACATAATATTTTATTTATTTTATAATTAAAATAATATATATATATAGTTCTGATCTCTTGGACTACATGGGTCCAAGAGATTTGTGGTCACTCACCGTTGGATATAAATTTAACGGTTCACTTACTTTTGCACTCTTTTTAAGAAACTTTTTTGAACCATTAGATTAATATCAAACGGTGGGTGACCATAATCTCTTGGACTCCCGTGGTCCAAGAGATCGGGACTGATATATATATATATATATATAAGTGAATGGTTAATCGTTTTATTAGTCCTTAAACTTAGACCCGATTTGCATTTGAGTCCCTCAATTTCCAAAATCATTCCCATGGTCCTTTAACTTCACTTTCGTTAAGACAAATGATCATGCCATCAATTTTGTTAACTTTTTATGTTAAATGCAGGGGCAAAATGGAATTTTTTATATATTAAAACAAAAAAAAATTGAATAAAAAATCATATCTTAAAAATAACAATAAAAAACCAACAACAAAAAAAGAAAAATTGGGGGAGTAGAAATCGGGATAGAGGGGGAGAGAGAGAGTTTAATTTTAATTTTATAGTTTTTTATTCATATTTTTATCAATTTAATACAAAAGTACCATTTTGCCCCTGTATTTAACAGAAAAGTTAACAAAATTGACGGCAGAACCATTTGTCCTAACGAAACTGAAGTTGAAGGACAACGAGAACGATTTTGGAAATTGACGGACTCAAATGCAAATCGGGTCTAAGTTCAGGAACTAATAAAACGATTAACCCTATAAGTGAAAGTGAAAGTGCTTTCCCTTTTATCAAACAATTAAATAGAAAAGTCATTTCAGCATAATGTCCTTTTTAGTCACAACAAACTCTTTTGATTCCAGGGGGTTTACCTTGGAATCATCTCCTTTTGGCTAATAAACCGAGCCTCTCTCCCCCCCGTCATGTTGTGGAGAGTTTTCCTCTCAGTTTTTTGCTGAGCTTTTGCTCTCTTACCTCTTTGGCAAGTTTTGTATACCCCCTAGGCTTTTAGGGGCTGCTACTCAACCTTTTGGGATGATTTTGCTTGATCTTGGTAGATATCCACCTTTGCCCTTTGTCTGTGTTATTGAAATTTAAGGGTTTGGTGGTAGATATTCTAAGACCTTTCTATGGAGGTTGAGTTGATGGATATGGTGGGATCTACTATCCTTCGATGTTGTGGGATCGTGAATGGTGTTGAAGGTACTGTGACTTCCTATGAAAGTCAAGGTGTAATTTTAGTGGTAAGTGCTCTTTCACTTTTTGGTGTTTCCAATCCCAAAGATGCTTCAAAGTTGGTTATCCACACCATCTCTATTCAGCACTAGTTCCTGAGTTCTTATAGATCATGTCATCTTTAACTCTAAGTGAGCTGGAGTTTAAATACATATGGAGTTTGTTCATTGTTCTTGCACTGGTTGTATTTTATTGTTTATATTTCTACTTTCTTGTTTGCAAGAACCCTTCTCTGAGACTGTATTTTTCCTATGTTATCTTGTAATTGCCTCTCATATTAATGGATCTACTTTGTTCTGAAAAAAAAAAAAAACTAGGCTGGACCTAAGCAATAAGCACTATGCTCTAAAACCAACCATGATACCAATCCTAACTTCAATCACCTTGAGCCTTGAACTCTACCATTAGACTTCAAGCCTCGAAACTCAAGTCTAAGTGTAACCTTTTCGGCCTAGTGTATGGCCCCTTGACCCAAGCCTCAACACTAAGCCCAAACAATGTTGTTTCCTCCTTACCGAAAGTTTTCATTGATGGGCTAGCATCCATACTGGGCCAGTATAATATATGAGCCATAGTTTACAGCATCACTACGTTTCTGAAAAATAACCAGAATATACCAAGCGGATTTTCCTTTGAAACCCAAGGGGGAAGAGTGAGAGAGTTTGGTTGAACTTCGACGCAATGGCGGTGGATGCCATTGAAACCCCTTCTCCTCCCTTTCACCCCCCTTCTTCCCATTTCAGGTTTCATTCATTTTCCTTTCCCTTTTATTAATTTATAATTTCTCTTGATGCTTAATTTTCTTGTACAATCTTCCATTTTTGCTCACAAGACCAAGTTTTGGTTGCAGTCAACAAAGCCACTTCTATCTCGCCGTTGACAGGCTCCAGTTCAAGATGGTCTCTTTCTTCACTTCCCCTTATAAATAATTGAGTTTATAATTAAAGGAAGTGAAATTGTAAATTGAATTGGGCAGGAGACATTGATGGACCTGTTGGGCGTGGCGGGTAGACGTCCCTGCCTACCTATAGTGGTCTGCTGCAGCTCACGTGATGAGCTCGACGCCGTCAGCTCCGCCGTCGCCAACGTCCCCTATATCTCTTTAGCTTCTCTGGTACACACTTATTGGCCATTCATAATTTTTATGGATTTAACTTTGTTCCATGGATTATTAAGAATGCTTTCTAGTATCGTTAACTCATAACTATTTGCAAATTCTTCTTACCATTAGATTGTTAAATACACAAAAGGGCATAAGTTTTGGAGCATTTGCTTCACAAAGATTGGAAAAATTAGGAGCACTTGAACTAGATTTTCAACTACATACTTGGGTTGTTGCTGACCTTGGATGGGGTAAAGAATTAAACTTGTTTAAAGTTGCAAACTTGATTTTAACAATTAAAAGGATTTTGTGCCTTTCAACGCATGATATTTCGTTTCTTTTAAGGTAGTTTCTTTGGTTATGTCATGAACATGCCCAGCGCCATTACCCTTGTTTGGAGACATTGAAACTTGGAACTCCCCTATACTGTTAACATTTCCTAATTAGTCTGCGTGTCATATCTTGTATCCCAGTACACTGACCTCGCTGAAGCAGACCGTTCTTTGATATTAGAGCGCTTTCGGGAAGCAACAATGAGGTGGAACCCAGAAGCCAGTGCTCAACCAGCGGATGACAATGAGCCTGTGAAAGATGAACAAAAATCTCATATGATAGTTGCAACAGATGCATGCCTTCCACTTCTTGCTTCCGGGGAGTCGCCCATTTCTGCTCATGTTCTTATAAATTATGAGTTGCCTACAAAGAAGGTGCACTTCTCATTCTTCCTATTGGACTTATAATGTTCTGCAACTCTTGTGCATTTGACTCTATTATGGTAACTGTTAGATATTCATATTTCATTGTAGATGTAGACTGCACATTGTTAGATTAATGACCTGTGATCTTGCTTCACTGTTTTCAAATTGATTGATTACAAGATGCTTTTGAGGTTAGTGCATTGAGAAGACTAAGACCATAACCAAACAACTGAAAACTTTTGATAAGTTTTTTTAGTTGTTTTGTGCTTAAATTTCAGATTGCAAGGGTTTCACTCTTTCGCCAGTTCATTGGATAGTTCTTATGAACTTTACTTCATTCCTTGGATCTTAAGCATTTTAAGAATGCTTCCTTATGTTCTTTATCTGCATCTAGGAGATTCCAAGCTTCCATAAGAAGGGAAGCATGCTTGTCATTCTCAAGTTTGATTTCTTATTGTTTGTACTTCTTTAATTGGCTGTTTTTGTACCATGCGTTGTGGTACTTTTAGAGTTACTAGTTATATGCCATCCTCATTCCTCAAGGTCGCTGATCATTGCCGATTTTATTTTCTGACAGTAATCACCTGGGTGCATGTGTTTGCTTTGCTACCGTAACTAATGTATTTCTCATGCGTTCCTTCTATTCTCTCTTGTTTTTGTTTCTTTCCCGACAATATTTTCTGCAGGAAACATATATGAGGCGGTTGACAACTTGTTTGGCTGCAGGTTCTTCCTAGCTGTACTGCTTTGTTAGTTGCATAGTATGGGATTCCCCGGTCTTGCAATAACTTCATAAAATATGTGCAGATGGGATTGTAATCAATATGGTTGTTGGGGGTGAGGTAGTAACTCTCAAAAGCATTGAAGAAAGTAGCAACCTGGTCATAGCTGAGATGCCCATAAATGTAAGTTCACCCCCTTCTCAATGTTTCCTCATTTCATTTTGTCATCCTGTTTGATACGTAGACACTCAGTTTCCTCATCTCCTATAAAAAAACAAAAACAAAACAAAGATAAAAAGATAGATAGATGGACACTCAGTTTGATATGATATATGATTCATGGTATTGCAGATTTCTGAGATTTTATGAAGGCATACGATCTGCTATGCCGGCGGACATGTTAAAGGACCAGATGAGATCCCTTGTACTCGCTCTGGTATTTGGTTGAATCATTTGAACGTGATCTGGGTGCGTTTTGAGGAAATTTCAATCATATCAAATTTATACTGATCTTGTTCATGACAAAAAAGATCAAAATTTATACTGATAAAAACCCCCGTGACCCTGGACATGGTCTTTTTCTGTGTATTTATGGAGTTATTTGAAGTTGGGCCAGTAGGAGTCCATCTTGTGTAGCCCAATTAAAGAATTATCCATCTTTCCAAGCTTTCAATTTGAAAAGGGTTTCTATCACAATGCGCTCGAGTTCACGAAACTATCAGTTTTAGTGTTTTATGTTTTTTATTTTCTGTCAGAGATTTTCATGTACATTAACCCTGCACATCAATTTTTTAAAATGTTGTTCGATTCCGTCAAACAATCTGTTTGTTTGCAGCCCTTTAAATCTCATCTTATAATTTTCTAACAAGAAAATGACATAAATCTCGATTCCTTTCCAAAGGTTTCACATGAGTGGGCTGGAGATATTATGGGACTCATGTGGAGTTTACCCAATAAACCACACAATTGAAGCTTTTCAATTCATGGCAGAAAGTTCTTTTTTTCGTGTGGCTTTTTTCAACACGAAATTGAAAGTCATATATGAAATGCAGATGGTGGCAATTGGATTGTGCTTGGTGCCATCTGGCTGCAGTGCTCCAAAAGGAAAGAGATGAGATCATAGAAAGAACATTGGTTTTAGGCTCGCCCATGGTAGAAATTGATGACAATTCTTATCTGTTTTGCTGTTAGTTTTTATTCTCAAACAGGAGAGAAAAAGAATAAAGAGATATATAATTAAAGAGGACATTGTTGTTCAGGTTGTATGCATTTGTCTCGTTCTTTATGTTCATCATTACACATCAAAACAATAGGCGCTTGGAGCATCTTTTCCCTGAAACAATATGCTCATTTAACTATGGATACTGCTGCCTACTTACCCTGTAAGTAGATACTCCTCCTCAATGGCGGAACCATGAATTTTTTTAGGGGTAGGCTAAATTTTTTTTTAAAACTTCTTTTATAATATAATATATCATGCTTCAAATTGTCTAGATTTTTTTTTAAGGGGGGCAGAAGCCCGAAAAACAGCTAGTTAAATTTTAAAAACCTAAAAAATTTCTTTTTCCAAAAATTATAGAAATCCAAACTGCTGGCAAGCCAAATATTCCAAAAATATTTTGCAACAAAGGAGTTCGAACCGTAAGACCTCCATGTCAAATCATTCTCACTTTCCACTGCAGCAAACAAACTTCTTGTGTAAACTTGCCAAAAATTTAAAATATAATTAGAATATTATAAAAAAAAATGTAGAGAACATGCACTTGCATCTGAAGATGCACCGAAACCAACACCTCTTTTTTTTTCTTTTCTAATTTTTATTCATTTTCTTCTTCCCATATCTCATCTCTCCCAACGCCTTCATTTTTTATCTTTTTTCCCATCTTCTTCCTTCCGTCACTTTCCATCTCTCCCTCTCTCTTTTATTTCTTTTTTCCTTCTTCTTCTCTCCCTCTCTCTTTCTTTTTTTCCTCCTTCTTCCTCTGTCAGTCTTTGCAATTTTTTTCTCTTCTCCCTCTTTTGCGTCATCTTCCATATCTCTCTCTTTTTTCTATTTTTTTTCCATCGCTCTCTCTTCTCTTCCTTCTTATCCTTCTTCCCGCTCTCCCTCGAAGACCAATTGTTGTCTGGCCTTGTCCTCTTCGTGGGCTGAGAAAAAGAAAATGCGTTGTGTGTGTTAAACGGTGGGCTAATATTTAATTATAGGGTACTTTATTTTTTTTAATACATTTAAGACTAAGTTGGAAAATCAGCCCTGGGCTAGAGCCCAGCCAAGCCCCTTCGTAGTTCCGCCTTTGCTCCTCCTTCCTGTGAATCACAGTTTGACATATATGCAAAAATAATTCATCAAAAACACGAAAATAAAAACTTTTACACACATATCACATTGCTATTGGTAGAAATATAGGAGCTCCTACTTATATGATAAGGAGAGAAGTATTTTCCTTTAATATAGGATTAATGTGAAATAGAAAACAAGTTCCCGGTGAACCCATTTAACTATACATACTAAAACATGATGACTTACTTGTTCTATTTCTTATAAATATCTTTTCAAATTAATGAATACTTGAGAATAAAGTAGATAGACTTTTCTATGTCTCATGGTCAAGAAAAACTTCAATGTAAACCGGGATGTTAATGTGGCGGTATCCCAAATATATTACGTATTGTCGTATCAGAAAGTTAAAATACATGTCAATGCATGGTTTGGGAACCGAGTGTACGTGAGAATAAAGTAGATAAACTTCCTGTATCTTTGCTTATATATATAAGTGACCTGAGTTTTCCATTATTGTTTTCTCCTTAACTTAACTGTGTATATGTTAGCAGCCCTCTAATTAAATAGTAATTTGATAACCAATAAATCTCCGTAAACAATCTAACAATGGTCTCTTAAAGAAAGAAAAAAGAAAAAAGAGGACATGTTTATAGGCTATATAGCAAAGGTTAGCAGAAAAAAAAAAAAAAAAGATTTTCCGGATAATATTATCATGCATGAAAAACCCTAAGTTCTAACTAAAAAACAAAATAAAAAAAGAAAGAAAAAAACTAAGTTCGAGGGTTCGGCTCAGTCTTGGAGAAGAAAAGTACTCTCCTATGTTGATGTGGCACATTCTTTTTAGTGGATTTAGGGTATTTTTGTCTTACTTGAAAAAACAGTAATACTATATTGGTGATTACCCAAATTTGACCAAACTATAGGCGACGGACACAATGTGTCGTTGTGTGGTTGTACTAAGAATTTTCAACGAAAGCTCACTTCGTCGCAAATTTGTTGCCAAAAGTCTTTTTCTTGTAGTGATGATCATAGCTCTTATCCTCCTTGGTTGAGGATGATTTAACCCTTCTAATTGAAGGCGTGGCAAGATTGCTGCAGGTTACTCTAAATACTCCTCTAGAGGTACTCATGATTACTTAGTTTCTCAATAAAAAGTAAATTTTGAAAAATATATAATGACAAAAAACAAAAAAGATAAATGGAACATTATCACTTGCGCAGGTGCGGACGTTTGCGCATGCGCGGACGCTCAGTTGTAAGAATAATATTGCCACGTTCACCACATTAACTACGAGTTGTGTTGACCACATCTCTCTGTGTCAGGCGATATTAATTGTTTCAACCCCGTTTTCTGCAATCAGAATGAGATTCGCTCATTGTTTTAAGTTTAACTGTGTATCGATTCTTGCTGTATATCTTGTCGTGATTTGAGAAAGTTAAGTGTATTGATAAAACTCATGATGACTTCTTATCACAACAACAAACCAGAACTCGTGAACTCTTAAATATGAATTTTGAAAAGAAATTACAATTATAATTTGCAAAATATTTTTCAAATTTGAGTTAGAAAATATTATGTTTTTCTTGTTGAGAGGAAAGTAATAACACAATAATTAATTAGTTGCATTTTACATACTTGAATCTCAACTATTTGGTTACCAAATAATGTCAAACAAGAAAAGGATTTTGAAATTTGAATTCAGGCATTGATATGGAAACATTCTATATCTACCATATGTAGATTATCCTCCTATAATATTACGATTCCAAAATCTTTACCCATTAATTAGCCCAAACAAAAAATCTTTACACAGAAGGAAAAAAAGTTGCAGATCTTTTCCTTATTTTCTTTATTTGTTAATCTTGACCCAAGCAGTTAACTCAACTCATAACATCTTAGTCCAAATTAGAAGATGTTAATTTGTCCCTAAATTTCTAATTAGCATCCTCATCTTAGTCATCACATTCATTCATGTTGAGTCGATTCAAGAATTTCATGCTTTGGCATTTGGATGCATTGCCAGTTTGCCACCAACTTTATTAGAGTGGTGCAATCTAATGTAAAGCTAGACATTTCAGTCCTTTGAGAAATCCAGAGAGGAGAAAACGACGAATTCGAACCACCTTCATGGCCACCTCTTCCCCATTTTCATCTTCCTCACACTCGTCCATTTCTCACCACCAAACCCTAACTAACCCCTCAGTACAAAGACAAAGCCTGTAGAAATTCTACAGCACAGAAGAAAAAAAATTTACCAGGCACTTACAGATGGTGAAAACCTTGCTTATATATCTGCGTGTCTAGTCTTCCTGGTTTTGCAACATATTTATTTTGAGAGGAAGAAAATAAGGAAGGTTGTTTCTCTGATTACATTACCAATTCCTGAGAAGCTACAGAGATCAACCCTTTTCCTCTCCTCTCCCCATTTCATCAATCTGCTCATTGAGATCTCCAAAAACACTGAAAACCCAATTCTTGCTTTGTCAATTCAACGAGATGTCGTACAACAATGCTAATGCTGCTTCGTGGTTATATATTCCAATTTTATCAAACCTGTTCTACACCACCGTCAAGGATGATGAAGAAGGTGGACAAGATTCTCAGCACCGCCAACCCACGGCTGTTTCTCTGGTCAGTCCATTATGACGCCACAACTCTTTGTTTTTTTCTCATACAACATTTGCATGTACGCCTTGTATTTTTGTGTATCTCTAAATTAATTATTTTATTTAATAATTTCATCACCAGGTTGTTCAAGAGATCAAGCAGCTATACACCATAGCCCTGCCAATGATCCTGGCGGGCCTTCTGGTGTACGCGAAAGCGGCGATTTCGATGTTCTTCTTGGGCAGATTAGGTAAGGGGGCATTAGCAGGAGGCAGCCTAGCAATCAGTGTGGCCAACATCAGCGGCTACTCCGTCCTCTCTGGCCTCGCTTCTGGCATGGAAGCCATCTCCTCCCAAGCCTTTGGAGCCCAACAATGGCCTCTCATGTCACACACCCTCCAGCGCACAGTCACCATCCTCATCCTCATCTCCATCCCCATCTCCATCATGTGGCTCAACTGTGAGTCCTTCCTTCTCTTCTCAGGCCAAAACCCAACAATCTCCTCCACAGCCACAACCTACCTCACCTTCACAATCCCAACTCTCTTCTTCCAGTCCCTCATAAATCCCCTTAAAATCCACCTCAGAACCCAACAGGTCACCCTCCCTTTAATGCTCAGCGCCGCACTGGCCCTCGCCATTCACACGCCAGCCAACTACCTCCTGGCCTGTCATTTCCACCTCGGCATTCGCGGTGTCGCGCTTGCCGGGGCCTTAACAGACCTCATCATCCTCCTCTACCTTATTCTCTACTTACGCGGTTCGGGAATTTATACAAACACATGGCAAGGCTGGTCACTCCATTTCTGCTTCAAAGACTGGAAGCCCATTATTTGCCAAGCCATCCCCAGCTGCTTCTCTGTGTGCTTGGAGTGGTGGTGGTACGAGATCATGATCATTCTCTCAGGCCTTCTCAGCAATGCAGCTGAGGCCGTGTCCACCATGGGAATTTTGATCCAGGCCACCGCATTCGCCTACCAGTTCCCCTTCGCGCTGAGTCAAGCCGTGTCGACTCGGGTGGGGAACGAGTTAGGCGCCAACCGCCCCAAGCAAGCTAAAAAGTCATCATTTGTTGCATTGTCATGTGCTGTTCTCACAGGACTTTTATCAACCACGTTCATGGTGACAATGCGCAACGCTTGGGGGCCGATCTTCACCGCCGATCGGGCCATTATATCGCTGACGGCTTCGGCGCTGCCGATCGTGGGGTTGTGTGAGCTCGGGAACTGCCCGCAGACCACCGTTTGTGGTGTGCTGAGAGGCAGTGCAAGGCCAACTTTGGGTGCAGCTATAAATTTGGGTTCGTTTTATGTTGTTGGGCTGCCTGTGTCGCTTTTCATGGCGTTTGTGATGGATTTGGGCTTGTTGGGCCTGTGGTTGGGCCTTCTGGCTGCCCAATTGGTTTGCTTTGCTCTGATGGTGATTGTGTTGATCAAGACAGATTGGACGGCTCAGGCGGAGAGATCCAAAGAGCTCACTAGTGCTAATGTGGAGGAGTATGTAGAGGATGAGACCAATGAGGGATTAATATCTGCAATTATGCTAATTAATTAGGCAAATGATGGAGTTTGTACACAGTCTTTTCTCTCCCGGTCATTGTTTTGTTTTTCTTTTTCTAGTTAAATTTTGTTTTTTTAGGGTTTTGTTTCCGTCTGAAAAGAAAGAAAACGAGAAGAAAAGAAAAGGCTTTGTTTATTAAATAAAGAAAACTGATATATACGGTATTATTCACTTGCATAACATTCTCAGATATTATTTTACTAAAATGTCAATTATGTTAATTTTTGTTTTACATGTGTGTTATATATGTTAAACTCACGGTGTTATGTCACATATTTAACAACATAACATTGCCAACGATTTAATGTTTTGTATCTTTCTATGATTTATAATTTTAAAAAACCTAGTTGTTGAAGTAATTCAATTATTTTTGTCAAAAAGGAATTAAATTTTTTGGATTAAATACTAACTAGGATTTTTTATTTTTTATTTTTTTTACAACAGTAGTTGAATTTACTATTTCAAAAAAAGGTACTAAGGAAAAACCATATTATTTAAATTCGCTTACAAATCATACTTTTACGCAGTTCCAATTTGTTTAATTGTTAATGTGTATTGTTGGACTTCTACATTCATGATCTTAAGTCTTTGTTAAGTCTTAACACGTGTGGGTGGTTGATACTTTTATTTTGTTTCAGTATTTATTTTCTGCATGATATGTGTATTTATATATGATTGTTGCATGTGTTTATGCAATTTTATTTTATTTTATTTTAGTACAAATTATAATCTAAATTAAAGGAGTAGGGGGTTTCACACACACACTACTATGATGTCATGGGATGGGAGTTTAAACCTGAGATCACTAATATGCAAGTCAATGTCTTTTTCCACTAAGTTATGTGAGAATGTGAAGATAAAGAGTCCTACATTGGAAAGTTGATAAACTTAGCAAGGGCTTATAAGGAGTTGGGTTACTCCCCCCATTGCCAATTTGTTTTGGGGGGGAACCTCAACTTCCTTCATGGTATCAGAGTAGGTTAGCCCACGTGTGAAAGCCCAACAGTCACACGTGCTCCACGTCACCCAATATGTGTTGTCCATGTGTTAGGCTTGAAAATTCGTCACACGTGCCGGAGCGTGTGAGAATGTGAAGGTAAAGAGTCCCACATTAGAAAGTTGATACACCTATCAAGGGCTTATAAGTAGTTGAGTTACTCTCCTCATTGCCAATTGATTTTGGGGTGAAACCTCAACTTCTTTTTGGGTTGAAAATGCTTCTTAATGTTTGTAGTAACAATAATTGTATCATGTCATTTATTAGTGTTATTGATTATGCAACTTCGTATTCAAATTTAAACTTATTCAATTTTTTACTCAAGTGTTCATGTTATGTGTTTTTTTTTTTATCGAAATGATGATAGACACTCCATTATGTGTTTAGTTAAGTGTTTCTACAACTTCATTATTCAAGTTTCAAGATGTTTAAAAACAAAGTATTTTTGAAACTTTATTAAGATATAACTATTGTGGGGGTCTTTTTGTTCCAGCAGCCTGACGAATGGGCTGGGTTGCTGTAAGGAGCGAAAATGGGTGAAATTACCCCTAGTGTCTGAGTTTAAAGATCAAGCCTCGAGAATGCTTCGAAAGGACGGTGAAGCCTTAGGAAACACCCCGGTTACCTTCACCAACAAAAACAACGTCTGCTTACAGATAGATTTTTAGCTTGGCATGAGAAGCTTATGGCATGGGAGCAAAACCATCATGAGTTTAGCATAAACATAGAGAAGGCTGTGAATTCCTATGAGGAACAGGGGTTCTAAGGAAAGGGAAGTGATTCTAAGAAGGTTGGCTAAGGGGGAAGAGAGATGGGAAGGAACGATGGGTGGTTTAAGTAATTTCCAGCAGCTTGACGAAAAGTCTGTCAAGATCTGGAATAGCTTGCTAGAAGAGGAAATTGGAGGAGATGGAGAGGTGTGGCTAGAAATTGAAGGGTTCCAGAGGTGAGAGATGATGCTTGCTCTCTGGGTTTGGTTTGCTTGCCTTCGATTAAGTTGTTTCTAATGGGTAGGAGACACTCCCTTTTATAGCCACTAGAAGCTCTCCTTTTTCAAGAAACCCTAATGGGTTCTCTTAATTTTTGTCAAGTCTCTCCTTTCCTTTCTCTTATCTCCTTTGGACTCATCCTATTTTGGTAAAAATCTCTCTGCCTAATCGCACAAAACAGGGTTTTTGGGGGCTCTAAGGCTTTTCCCGCAGCTGCTTCAGTGGTGATTTCCTATCTTTGGTTATCACCTCTCCTTCTTTCCTCCCCTATTTCATGGCAAGGTCTGGTAAAGGAAGGAGATAGATAACTTTGGCTGGTATGAAGGGTGTTTTGCTCAAGTATCCCTTGGTTCTTTGATGGCTTGCGTTGGGTTTGCCTTTAACATGTGCTGGAGTTTGAGCGTACAAACATCTCTTGGTTTTCTATCGTGGTTTCATTTCAAACCATGTGCTGGAGATTTTTTAGATATTTTCTAAGCCACTTGGGCCATTTCCTAAAGTAATGGGTTAGCCAATTAAGAGAATGGGCTAATCTCTTTTAGGTGATGGGCTGTTTTATCAAAATGATAGGCTAATTTCCCTAGAGTATTGGGCTAGTTTTTTCTAGAGTATTGGGTTTTTTCTCTTTTTTATGCTTACCCATATATTTGGGCTCAAGAAATGGGCTTGAGTTTTGGGGCTCCCAAGCGACCCAAAACTTCCATTTCTCGGCTCATCAATAGGCCTCATGAAAGCTCGTTACCATCCATACCACAACCCACTCAGCAAGCCCCGGGCATTTGCGTGGCTTGGGCACACTTAAGCTTGTAGCGTGGCTAGGTGTAACATAATGATGTTCCGCTTGGCATGGCGTGTCGATTGGCGTGCTTGAATTTTATCGCCTTTGGAAAGGGATATGATGCTTGACGGGATAATTAGCATGGGTTCATAGAGCCAGTGCATTTTATAGGCTCGTTTCAACTCTCAGTGTGACGGATTACATACTTATTTGGCATGACACGTGGATCATGACTCGTGCGAGCATGTATGACGAATTTTCGCATGCCCACACCGGGTTTCTTCTTAATAAGGCGTCGTACTGGGCCGGGAATTTATTTGGGCCCAACCTTGGATTTTTTGGGCCTCAACAACTATCATTTTTATTTATTTAAAGCAAAATACAATTTAAAAAGATAAAATTCTTAACGCTCTATGAGAAATCCCAAAGGAAAATTCCCGCTACCACCTCCTCTAGGGGTCGGTGGCCTCCTTCCCTACCCACCTCCCTTTACTTCTCCTCTCCTTCCCTTCCTTCCCCATTTCCCCCCCTCATAATTCTTGTTTGTTCTTTTGTTTTGGGATGTGGAAGCAGCCGCCATGAAACACTGTCGTCACTATGAAATAGTCACTGTCTTTTGGCCCGTGTATACCAGGAAGATGTCAAGTTTGGGTTTAGCCAGTGCGGCACTATGGTTTTAGCCATTGTGGTGCTATGGCTCTCTTTGAGTTCCTCGGGAGAATGTGGAGCGATGATCCTTCTTCTTAGTTTGTTTAAGTATAATAATTTTAAGGAAACTCTCTAGGGGTTTGTTGTGGTTTGTTTTATATTTATTTAGCTTTGGATTTCGATAAGGATTTGTTGTTTTTACGGTTGTGCGGGGGATCTGAATTGCAAGTTTGAGTACATGTGCTTCTAGTTGCTGAATCGGGGATTTTAGTCATTTTTTGGTTGTGCATCCCAATCAATTCCGCATGTTGTTGTGTTTGGTCACTAAAGAAGATTTACCCATATTCGGTACATAGTTGCTTTGTACTTTTGTTTGTTTATCAATAAAAACTATCGCTTATTATGAATAAATAAAAAAGAAAAATACAATTTAAACTTTTGTATTATGTAAAGAAACACATAATTGAATAATCAATTTAAAATTATATTTGTAAATGAATCATACTATATATAGTTGTAGGGGTCCTTTTTCTTCTGGCAGCAGCAAATAGGCTGAGCCACCGTAAGGAGCAAACTGGTGAAATTATCCCCCTGTGTCTGAGTTCGAAGATCAAGCCCCAAGAATGTCTCGAAAGGGTAGTGAAGGAAACTCCTTGGTTACCTTCACCAACAAAATTAACAACAATTTACAGATAAAGTTTCTAGCTTGGCATGAGAGGCTTGTGGCATGGGAGCAAGTTGCCATGAGTTTAGCACTAAAGAGAAAATTAAGTGTTCCTAGGGGAAAGATGGGGTATTAAGGTAGGAGAGAAAGGGTTTTGCAGAGAGGTTTGGTTGAGAATGAGGGAAAGAGAGAAGAAGATGGCTTGAGTGCTTTTTCCGGCAGCTTGACAGAGACTGTCAAGTGTCAGAACAGCTTGCCAAGAGGGAAAACTAAGGAAAAAGGATGGGCTGAGCACGAAATTGCTGGGTTTTTGGAGTAAGAGAGGAAGCTTGCTCTCTGGATGTGGTTGATGCTTGTTGGGTAGAAGAGGCCCCCTTTTATAGCCGCTGGAAGCTGACATTTTCCAAGAAACCCTAATGCTTCCTATCCACTTTGGCCAAATCTCTCCCTTCCTTTCTTCTCTCCTCCCTTGACTTTTCCCATCTTGGTGAAATTTCCTCAGTCTATTTGCACAAAATCAGGGATTTTTGGAGCTCAAGGCCCTTTCCCGCAGCTGCCACAGGGGAGGATGCCCACTTTCAGCTACCTTTCTTCCTTCTTTTCTCCCTTGTTCTATGGCTAGATCTGAAAGGGAGAAAGAAATGGGTATGCACGCTGGTTTGAAAGGTGTTTTGCTCAAGCATCCTTTGGTTTTTTGGATGGCTTGTGTTGGGATTTGTCTTTGGCCATGTGCTGGAGGTTCCCAGCAGCTTACATATATGGACAGCTTTGGTTTTGTCGTTGTTTTTGTCTCCAGCCATGTGCTGGAGGCTTGTAGATATTTTCTTGGTTTGCTTGGGCTTTCTTAAGGTGATGAGTTAGCCTACTAAGGGGATGGGCCAACTTCCTAAAGTAATGGGCTATTTGTCTAAGGTAGTGGGCTAACATTCTCTCTTTTATGCTCACCCATATATTTGGGCTCAAGAAATGGGCTTGAGTTTTGGGGCTCCCAAGCAGCCCAAAACTTCCACTTCTCGGCTCATCAATGGGCCTCATGAATACTCGTAACCATCCATATCACAACCCACTTAGCAAGCCCCGGGCATTCGCGTGGCTTGGGCCCACTTAAGCTTGTAGCGTGGCATGTTGCTTATTTGCTTGGCGTGGCACGTGTGCAAGCGCATATGACGAACTTTCGCGTGCCCAAATCGAGTTTCTTCTCGGTAAGGTATTGCATTGGGCCGAGAATTTATTTGGGCCGAACCGTGACTTTTTTGGGCCTCAACAATAGTTAAATAGTTAGAATAGTATATGTAATCATGCACATATATCCATAATTGTACATTTCATTAGTATGATAGTTTTTTAAAGTATGATTGAATTAGAGTTTTGTCATAATAATGTTGTATTTTAGTATGCGATTATTGACAATCCTATTTTGGTTTGAGAAAAAAAAAAAAAAGGGCCAATAAACAAAAGGTAATAAGATCTAATTTTAATGTGTGAAGCATATATCAATAAATAAAAGGAAACATATGCTGCTGTTGACGGATCACACGTAGTTTGGAGGCGAAAAATGCACCTTATCAAGTTGCAAATCACAAGTGAGCATTCAACCACTTGGTGAGCTTTTCTCTTCTAAGCTACGCCTAGTCTACCAGCGTTAGTATACAATTTTATTTTCTCTATTTTTTTATCTGACTTATAGGTAGTTTTCTAATTTATATTCCTAACTTATAGGTAACACGATTTATCACTAAGTATTTTTCATTACTAATAATAACACTATTTACCTGTATGTCAGGTATATAATTTAATGTGGGTGCTTGTCTGATCGATTGGTATAATTTGTGGGTCTTTACTTTGTATTGATTAAATTGTATTTTATCCATATATTAGGAATATTATAAAGGAAAGAATTCAAAATTTAAATTCTGGAATTCAATTACAAGGAAAGAATGTATTAAATTTAGATTTTCAATGTGTTTTCCTTATTCACCTCAAGGGGTAAAATCGACACAGCAAAAAAAGTAATAAATGTCAAAGGACCTACATCTAAAACTAAAACCGTGAGGACTAAACCCAATGACAACTAACCGTTTTGGATCTAGATCTACAATATCTCCCTTCAATATATGTCACTCAAGTATTGGACATTACATATATGATTTATTTTTCTTTTTTTCTTGGGATAGAATATTTGCTTATACCGATATTAGATCCGCAACCTTTACCAATGTGGTGTATGTTTCTTCTTCATCTTATAGAAGATTCCACGCAAGTAACACAAGAATCTATACAACTTTATTAGTGGCGTCATGGCGAACCAAAAATTAGGGTTCATATCATATAGGAGAGTGGGAATCAACAAGATATGTACAACTTGGTAAGAATATATGTAATGTGTCCATATCTGGTTCTTCTTTCTCTCTTCAAATGAACTTGGAAAGTGAATGTGGGTGGAAAAAGAATAAGAAACAAGGACCAATATCAAGATGTGCTCCTTTTTTTTGCCCCTCAACTTTGAATCAGAATTGATGTGAACAATGCGCGTAAAAATCTATCTTTATACTATTCCTTAAGGGATCAGACCTCAAACAACACAAATCCAGAGAGCTTATATAAGATACTAGTTAATGCACGTAGCCTCCATCAACATATCAGAATTTGGAACCATTTGGAAAAAAATTATGTCACGTAGTTTCAGCTTTCTCGGGTTTCAATATGGCTCTCCTAGAAAGCCTCCAAATAAACCAGCTCCCGAGTTGAGTTTCTCCAAAGAGAGGCAAAGGTCTAGCTTGTCAAGGCCTTCATCCCAGCCAAAAGCTGAGGAGATAAGATATGTGTTTGATAAATTTGACACCAACAAAGATGGGAGGATCAGCAGGGAAGAGTACAAGTCAGCCCTGAAGACCCTTGACAAAGAAATGGCAGAAGCTGAGATTGCCAAGACCTTTAAGGCTCTTGACAGTGATGGAGATGGGTTCATAGGGTTCAAGGAGTTTGTGGAGATGTTCAACATGGGAGCTGATCAGGCACGAGAGGCTGACATCGAAAGCGCGTTTCGATTGTTTGATCTGGATGGCAATGGGAAGATAAGTGCAGAGGAGTTGTCTCTGGTGCTGAAGAAGCTAGGAGAGAATTGCAGTCTTGGGGCTTGCAGGAACATGGTGAAAGGAGTGGATACTAATGGTGATGGTTTAATTGACATGAATGAGTTTTCCCAAATGATGGGGAACTTCAAGAAACCAACTGCTTAAGAGATCATTTATATAAATTTTAGATCTCATATCCTATGTTATAGCCATATATTTAGTCTTGCTTATAATAATACCTGTAAGGGTTGTCTGCCCATGTTCTTAAATAAGAATAATATGCTGTCTGCCTTTGCTTTTAACTTTACAAACAGTAAAATAATGACATCCATTATGTTTTGGAGCTAGCACTTGCTAGCCTTCAAGTCCAAAATTGGACTGATCAGCTCATGACTAAATCAATCTAAAGGGGATGAATATTGTCAATAGTTTGATACATATATGATAAAATTGAAAGTAAACACCGACTAAAATTTGAAACATAACTGAAATGAAGAAATGAAAGAGTTGAAGTAGACGAGCTGATATTGATACAAATCCAATACAGGATGACAAGATTAGATGCGCACAGTTTGCAGACAAGTATGGATGGCTCTTGAATGAAGATTCTCATCTGTTTGGACAAGATCAAACACTTTTCAATTGAAGTCCAATCTAAAACTAATAATTACAGATGGCACTGACCCAATAGGCCATGGAGGTTTAATATATAACCCTTTTAAGAAAATTAAACAGCTGTCACATATGCCTAGAATTTTATATAATTACACTTATAACATTGTTGTTCCCATGCCTAATTGGAAGAATAAAGTTTACACATGGCCGTAAAGAAGTATTAGCGATTGTGCTAAAAGATGCCAAAAGAAAATCCACTAATTAATTGCAAAATGAATTCGATTCTCCACTAGTAAAATCCACTTTAAAGCCACTTTAAGAGTCGTGTATACTTGTACCGAGAACAGAAGAGAAGCAAACAAAGCTTGCCCATCTAGCTACATTTCCATTTTCTATCTTCTTTGAAGAGATTTTTATCTGCTTAGAGAAAAATTCATTGATGGCCATAATAAGTTGTTTGCAGGTGCATCCCGACCAGGAGATGACAGTGGATGAGTTCAAAGCGTGGCTTTGCCGGTTTGACAGCGATCACAACGGGCAAATTAGCCGCGAAGAGCTGAAAGAAGCTCTTCACAGCCTGAGGGTTTGGTTTGGATGGTGGAGGGCTCGTCAAGGAATGAAGCAAGCAGATGGCAATAAGAGTGGCCAAATAGACAACCCCAAAGAGTTTGAAAAGCTGGTGAGCTATGCACAGCAGCGTTTGGGCATGAAGATTCTTGAAAATAATTGTTGGTGATCATGCATGGTGTGGTCGACCCAAAACACATGTGCCCTGTGCCCTGTGCCCTGTGCCTGTACAAGTTGATGTCTCTAATCCTTGTATGTACTGAAAGGAAGAGAGTTCATAATGATTTTCTTTTGTTGTCTTCTAGTATTTCTTTTCTTAGACAACAAAAAGGAGAAGATTATTAATATTATTGTTGCTTTTTTGGTACTTATCATTATAATTTATTTAATATTTTTCCAAGTATATGACAACAAGCACGTGAGAAATAGGACAAAAAAATAGAAATAAGAGGACGGGAGTAAATCTTGGGGGAAACATAAACAAATTTGGTCGCTATGTGATGATTCAATCTAGGAAGAGAACAAACCAAAAGCTCGGATGGCAGCAAGTTAATGATAGAACCTATAGAGTAAAAGGCATAGTCCCATGTATCCCATGTATGCTAATAAACTCATACACAAATGCTGAAGAAAGTGCCTAGATTATATCCCATCTAATGTATGCAATGTAACTAAAGAACCATCACATAAAGAAGGGAATCGCGTATGGTGGCAAAACGAGTTTATCACAATCGATGCCTCACAATATCAGCCTGGGGTACCTCACAACTTTAGTATTCTCCTTTACTTTTGAACCACCTAAGAAGTATTTCATCAAATATCTTAAGATTGACTCTACCGTGAATCGGTGGATAAACTAAAAGACATATCGACATATATGGTGTGTATGTGTGAATAAACGGACTTATCAACCGGCTTCAGCCC
The DNA here is from genome assembly GCF_002207925.1 of Prunus avium. The sequence continues at coordinate 395,424 of NW_018921305.1, forward strand.
AACACTAGACCTAAAGCAAGTTTAGTTCGTATTAGAAGCCCATATGATCCAAGTTCTTGCTAATGCTAAAGTTGCTAGAGCAAATCCAAGTATGGCCTAATGGGCAATGGCCTGGTGGGGGGACCAAACTGGTACGGACAGTTACCTCAGGCTCAGGCTCAGGCTCAGGAGAAGGGGCCTTGCACGATCAAACTTTTGTGTTTGGGTTTTTTGTCCACACTCGAAGGCACGTGCTTATAGGAACCCACCACGTGTCATTTCCCCCTTTGAATGTCCCATTAGGAAGAAGAAGAAAAGTGTTTTGTTTATTGTCATGGCACCAGAAGAAAAGGTTAAACCATGTGAGCGACAGCAATGTCCTTAGCCTGCAAGTTGAGTTCTCAAAGGCTTCCATTTCTCCTCTCTTGGCCTCTTTCTTCTTCCCAATAGTTATCCTTTGAATAATTGTATACATACAAATTATGTTCATATTTATAAATATAAAAAAATAAGGATTCTCTTTTGTTAGAAAAAAAAAGTGTATTATAACAGATATTTATCATAAAACATTACTTTATTTTGCCCTCTAAATCTCTCTTTGTTTCCTTAGTTTGGCTTAAAATAAAATAAAATAAAGACAAAGTAGAAGATCTATATCCTATTTTAAAAGAATACTGCTCACCTCCTTGTAAATCACGGTTTGAAACATGTGCATAAATAATTCATAATAAAACAAAAGGAAAAACTTCTACACACATGTCAAATTGTCATTAGTAGAAACGTAGGAGTTCCTAAGTATTTTCCATTTTAAAATCTATAATCTTCTTACAAAACTTAAGTTTACTCATTATCACATAGAATAATTATATATTGGTTTTGTGCATATACAGGGATTGTACGCATGCTCATGGTAGACCTACCAATGGCAGGAAAATCATTGACGTGTACGATATCCAAAATGACAAGATCCCTTTGTATTATTCATTCTTGAAAGCCATTGGAGTGAATGAAATAAAAGTCTAGTATTTCTTGTTCTGGCTAATTAATTATATTAAGAACTTAGTTTGCAACGAGCTTTGCCAACTAATATGTGAGATTTAATTAGATTCCCAATATCCGTATCTTCCAAATCAAAGATACAAGTTGGTTGATGATCACTCGCATTAGTTATCAAATATTAAATAAAACTCAGTCAACATATCATGTTTTACGCGATGACAATAAAGTTTTAATCATCAACACGATGTTTACATCTTGCTCAAGCATATGAATAAGCGAATAAGGCAAGGTGACAACCCGACCCACTAACAAGTGTAAAATGTTTAAGGTATCAATTTGAACAAATTAATCGATATGAATCGTAAGAGTCGATTTAGTTTCGTTTTAACCAAGAAAAAAATCAAACGTTTTAAAATCAAATCAAACCGTAATAGTTTGTGTTGATAAAATGTTTTATTTTAATACCATATTTCAACTGGTTGGCAATGGCATATTGGCAAACCTCTTTATAATAATATGATGCACCAAAACCCTCCCTCGCCAAAACCCAAACGTTCTCAAGGAAGAAATGGTGCAACTGTGTCAGTGGCAAACAGCAAAACTAGACCATCACCAGGCTCTATCTTAGGAAGGAAATTAGCTCTGCACGTGCTCACGTGATCTCTTCCACTGTACAAGTAACCCTAACGCAAATGGCACTAGGGTTTTGGAAATACATAAACAAATAACCCATGCCTCATACATTACATACTGACCACTCATCTCTTGGGGTGCCCAAATTAGCAAATCCTCCTATTCTTATGCAATTTTCTAATTTTAATTTATTATGTGTAATTTATTTATTTAATGAAAAGGGCAACGGCAACCCTCTGGTCACGTGGTCCCTTTTGACCAGTCGATATCGCCAGCTCATTCACTGCATAACTCTACTTAGCAGTCAAATCTCGGTCAACCATATGACCCTCTGGAGCCTCTGCTAGCCACTGTGCCCCTCTGTGTCACTGTGACTGTGTGCCCCAAACCTTGCCATTGCTGCATTGCATTTCCTCTATACATTTAAAGCTTTTTTCTTTTACCTCTTTAATATTTAATTTACCACAAATAGAAAAAGAAAAACCCATCTTTTTTTTGTATTTTTAATTTGAAAAACATTGCTGCTGTTGCTTTCTATCCAGCAATGGGATCAAACTGTAAACTGTCCCAGTAACTCTGGCTGGCCCCAAGTTTATAAGTACCCCAAGCATCTATCAATTTGGACATTTATGCACTGTCCTCTCATCCCATGCTGTTCCTCATCTTTCATGGCCCCAGTTTTTTTCTTTTCTCACTTTTTTCTGGTTCTGAAATTTTTTCACATTTTTGTTATCTTGGCAAAAACCTGCCTGCATGCTTTTCAATATCACTGCTGCATACCCTTCTTGTGAAAACCCCTGATTCTATCAGCCTGAATCAAGAAAAAGATATGCAATTTGATTTTTGTGTTGTTTTGTTTCTGTCTGAAAATTTGTGAATTAAGTAATGATTTCCTGAACAAGATGACTCATCATAATTATTAATTTACTATTATAATCTTCTTCTTTCTTTCACCAAATCAATGACCTTCAGAGCTTTGTACTATTTGTACATGCTTGGTACATTTGATGTTGTGCAAGCAACTCATATAATAAAATGAGTTATTTTTAAAATGCCTCTTTAACCCAAACAATAATTTCTTAGAATCTTCTTGAAAGTTATATATAAATATATATATGTATAAAATATATATCCACTGTATTTGATCATAATTAAGAATGCAACTAGGGGTGGATTGGTTAGAGAGCTTCTTCTTTTACCCAACTGGAATAAAAAGCAAGGAAAGAGTGCTTCTTGGCAACTTCACCCAACATCCAAGGAAAGCAGTGAAACATTGGAGACTGTATCTCTCAAAGATTTAATTGGTCACCATTCAATGCCCAATTTATCATGTCATGACAAAAACATCACATCAGGCATGCATGCATAAAAATAAATTTACAAATTACAAATTTATGAGTGCATAAAAGATCACCAGTCTGAGATATAAATACACACATATACATGGTGGGTATGTGAATTCCTCTGCTCTGCTCATAATATCAATAGGGTCACATTCTTTTTATCCTTTCAATCTTTCTCCCATGTTGTTTTGAAATCTCATGGCCTGCTTAGACATGTACAACTCAGAGCATAAGGGTCATGGTGGTCACCATCCATTTGCTCCAATGAGCCCAAGAATCTCCTTCTCTAATGATTTTGCAGATGCCCAACATGCCATCAAGCATGAAAGGAGCTCCAGAGAAGCTCCAGTTTCCTCAGATTTTGAGTTCTCAGTGACCAACTATTCCATGATGAGCGCTGATGAGCTCTTCTGTAAGGGAAGGTTGCTGCCTTTCAAGGACAGCTGCACCACCAGCAGCAGCAGCAAACAGATGCAGAGGAGCACTACCACTCTCAGAGATGAGCTTCTTCATGGGGAGGATCATGATGATGAAGTGTCATCCAGGCCACCAAAGGGGTCATCATCATCAACAAGATGGAAGGGGCTTCTGGGCAGGAAGAGGGCCCACATTGGCTCCAAGAAAGCTCACAAGAATGATGGGTCTGTGGATGGTAGGAGTTCTGGTCTTGTGGTGGTGCATGAGGAACCCCAACATCATGTTAATAATCAGACTTCACAGGTGAGAAAATTTAATTTAATTTAATTAATTGACCCCATTTGAAGTTTCTATGTATGTAGGCATGGATTTGGAGTTTGTATGATGACATGGTGTTCTGGTTGTTGTTGCAGGAGGTCTTGAATGAAGGAGGGTCAAGTTGGAGAGATGTGGAGATTGGAATATAGAGGCATTGTTTTAGGGGGGTGTGGTGATGAAATTGTAGAGGTGTGGGAAGTACTTTTTTCTTTTTTCCTTTTGGAGGCTTCAGAAAAAGGAGGATGATTATTATTATTCTTGTATTTTTACTGCTGGTTTTTGGTTAAACATAGAGGTTCTGACTTCTGTTAGTAGCCGGTTAATCAAATTAGCCTCTCTATATATTTTCTGGTGTATTTTGTTTCAGAGTGTCTCTCTCTCTGGTTCTTATTTATTTTTAGTTTGTGGATCGGAATTTAGTCTTTTGGCTGTTCACTGTACAAAATGTTTGCAGTTGAAGAACCTGTTGCAATGTCAAGCTCTTATTTTTGGGGTACCCCAAACACCTTCTTGAGCATTGATGTGTATCATTAGATCATAATTTTTCTTCCTACCAAAGTCATTAATTATGGGTTTCAATTGGATCTATTCAGCTTCTGAATTTTTATTCAGTTGCATCTACTCTTCATGTTTAGCATTCTTTTGCCCAGAGAGAGAAAGAGACTTAAACATCAAGTATTGAAGATATATCAGAACTTGGTCATAGTTGATAATTGTCTTAGGCTCTTTAGCCAACAAAACTTCCTGTATCAATCTGATACATTTTACATCAGCAGATTAGCTAATAAAAATGTTGTTACCAAGCATACTAAATAATTAGTGCATGAAATAGGGGTAATCTGTCTGATACAGAACTAGGTTGGACAGCAAGAAGAGAAGTTTTAAGTCTTGGATGAGTGAGGGTTTTGTTTTTAGTTTTGTTTGTCTGGTACAAGCGATATTGAACGAAGGGGAAATCGAACGAGTGCTGGGATAAATGCTCTTCAATTACTTGTGGGATAAATGCTCTTCAATTACTTAGAGCTACAAACTCCTTACAGATGAATGAGGGTTAAGGGGTTAAGTGCAGTGCATATGGTGCAACAGGCAGGCTACTATAAATGTGACAGCCAAGACAAGGCTGTTGTTCAATCTTTTATGAATTGTCTAGCAGACGCAGGCTAGATCTGTGCCACATGCGAAGGCACGGCCAAAAGAGTGGCCAACATGCAGTTGGTCAAAATAAGAACAGGGTTTCAAAGATTGATGGTCAAAATCTAAAAGATCCCATCCCACTACAGAGGACTGTGAGTGGAGGCATTAAAGCATATGCAACCAACCAGAAAACCCTCCTTGGCTCTTTCCCTCAATAGCAGTGAATTACTGATTTTCACTGCCACAATTCTGTTCTGCTGGACTCTGATGGAAACAGAATCTCCCTCCACACAACAGCAACAGCTGCAACATTTTATATTGATTGTTTACTTTTTTATTAATAATGATTATTGGTTAATTGCAGTTAGTTATCCCAAACCTAAAGTCAAAGATGCAGATCTGTTACCTCAGTGCCAGCATGGTCCTTGTCTGAAGTTCTAGTCAGCTGGTTACTCTCATCACACCAGGCCCAAAGTCATGGCCTCTCTATAATAATATTTGGTCATGGAAATTCATTGAGGTAGGGCAACCTCCTCTTTTGTAACTAGAATTACGAGATGAGCACAAGTCATAAAAAATTCTCTGTGCGGGATGTCCGTCTTTTGTTAAATGAATGACGGATTTTGTATTGATCACATGTATGTCCTAAGATATATCATATCGACAATTTATTCTTTAATAAAGAACGAATGTCATCTCCAGAGAAGAACTATTTAAGTCATGGCCTATTGATTTTACGTAATCTGCACTCATAGAGCTTCTGTTCACAAAGCCTCTCAACTTACTACTTGCTAATCGTTTCCACACCCACACAAAGCCCAATTAGCCATCTTTTGGGTTACAGATTATAGACTACAAGTTAGTGCTCGAGACGCGTTTAAACCAGGGGGGAAAAAAGAAAGAAACCAAAACCCCAAAAAGAAGAGGATGTTATACTTTTCAATAACATTGTTACCATGGAGCAGTAACCTCTTCATGGAATTTGATCGTGTAGACCTCAGCTTTTGATCTCAGACTCTCAATGGCAGCACCAAATTCATCACACACATCCCTCAATTCCTCAAGCTTTACCTCAATATTTCTTATTCCTATTCCTGCTTGTGATCGTTCAATTTTAGCTTCTTTATACAGCCTTGCCTCCACAGCAGCTCCAGAGTCGTTGGAAAGGTTTGCAAGCCGGCATAGCCGATCACGTAAAAATCCAACATTCATCCCCAACAACTCAAAGGCCTTTAAATATTTGTCCCAAGACACAAAATCATCCCGAGTCGTAGTAAGTTTGCAAGCTTTGATGGCATCAGCAATATTTACGGTTTCAGATATAGCACCTACAACCAATTTATGATTCATGCCATCGACAACGTTTTCGTGAAGAAATGCATTCTGGCTGCAGCAGAGCTTGTAGTACTTTCTTCTTACATCTTTGGGGAGCTCGGAATCTACAAGCAACCCATTTACTAGAATGCTGAAGTTCTCAAAACTTTGGATGTCTTCAAAATGAAGAGCTGTGTCTGGTGACTTCGATTCTTCCAAAACTTCCGAATCAACCTCCTCACTATCATCTTCAGATTGTTCAACCGGCTGCAAACCAATCTTTTTCTTCTTTTGCGTTTCTGAAGGAGGAGAGTGTGCACGTTTCCTGGTAGCGTCATTACAAGCCACAGTGCCCGTTTCTGCATTATCTTTATCTGAGTGCAACATCCAAGAAAAAAGATAAGACACGTCAATAAAAGTACAAATTAAACTACAAATGCATGATACTGGGAAGAAACAGACAGAGACATCAATGAACTTGCCTGCATCCTTTCGTTTTGTATGACTATCCAAATTTAGAAGCCCAAGAGACCCATCAACTTCAGTCAAATCATTTGACCTTATTATGTAAACCTACAAGATGGAGGAAGATACAATTATAGATAGTAAACTTTCAGACGTGCACAAGAGCAAAAGCATACAAAAACTTGATCTATCTGAACCCCTTTTGTGATGCTTCATTCTCCATCACAATTCAACAGAAATAGAAAGTAAACAACATGGAAAAAATTGACAAGGGAATGTTGCACCAACTCCTTCAGAATTTCACTGACATGGCAAGGCAGAATACAAACATTGCACTAGTCTTGGGCCTAGTCAATGGTAGCAACTGAATCAGAAGACAGACCATGTTAGTCATGCACTCAGTTCTCTTGTTTGTTCGGGAGCAGATAAAGAAGAGTATTTATAGGACTAACACTCCTTAAGGAAAAGAATTTTCATCTTCCAGACAACAGGGTCATATCAAGCTGCAAAGGTTAATTGTGAATACGTAATGACTAGGTGAGAAGTTTTGGACCAGGTTACACCCATTGACAATGCACGATTGTTGTAGGGTTTTATTTGTGCCATCGTACAACTGTTCCTAACTAGTACAATGCAGCCTACACTTTTCTTCTGATTTTGGGTATAAAGTTTCAAACCATTACCTTAAATTTGGTAGGTTCAACTAATTGGAAGACAAGAACATCTCCTTCAATCAAGTTGTGCGAAGCAGCAAACTGTCTCCAACCAGCACTGAGTCCTGTCTTGTATGCAATGTATTTCAACTGATACTGTTTACCACTTTCATCTTCCAAAGTCATTGTAATATCTTTATCTGGTAAGTGTGATTTGCAGAACAGCGAAGGAAGCCCCTATTACACAGAATACATAAAAAAAAAAAAAATAGGGGGCGCAAAGAGAAGGGGTATTTATTTATATACCACTACTATTATAAATAATGTTCCCACAGTCATCTACTTTAACAGTACTTACCATCCAAAAACAACTAGCAACGTGTGATCTGACCAGAGATTTCACGAAGCTAGGAAATTGAGGCTCTAGTTTTGATCGAACTTCCTGTGCTTGAATGACAGCAGATGACTTTGCTTGACCTCGTGAGGGTGAACCATCAACTGGAAACTCATACTGCGTATTGCTTTAAAGAAAGCACAGAGACAACATTATCATGAAGCGCATATACAAAAGGCAAACAAAGAGGGCCAAAGTACACAAAGGCCATACAAGATGCTTCACTGACCTAAGGGCCGGGGACTTCCCTGCTTGACCCAACATCTGCCGTTCAAACATTTGTTAAAAAATTTCATCAATTCCCGCAATCCAATTCATAAGGAACAGTCCCATACCATCCATACAAACATTTTCTTTATACAGAACTAGAGCTGGCAAGTCAAGCCAGTGAAACACACAATAAGAAGTTTGATTAAAAACACAATAAGAAGAAACATATAACCTAAATACATTGCACCCTTTTTGCTAATCCATAACAACGATGGCTTCTAACCAGTACTCCTATGAACTTATCTTACTCAAATAAGAATTTTGATCAATCAAAGCCTCTATATGTTAGCATGGAAGTACATTGTATGACCAAAAAAAAAAAAAAGGAGGTGAAGCATAAAAAAGAAACGATTTTTCATTGTGCTAAATCACGCATTGATCCACAATTATATGAACACAATGGAAATTGATCCAAATGTTTAATTTAGGTTTCAAAAAATGAAAGGGGAGCCATACATTCTTAATTTGGGTATTGGAAAGCTCCTTCATGGGCATGGAATGCTCTACTTCTTTCTCGTTTGGCTTGTTTGGCTTGTTTGGCTTCTTCAGCTTTGCCTATTCCATAATGCACAAAAAACCCACATCAATTACATTGAAAAATAAATAATAAAAAACCATGTAAACATTCTAAGATAACCACAGAGACAGAGACAGAGCGAGGTCAGGAGCAGACCGGATTGAGAGGAGAAGGTTTTGGGTTGGTGTTGGGTTTGGGCCTGGGCCTGGGCTTGGACAATTGAGCCGGAGTCAGGTGTCCCTCCTCCTTAGACGACTGCGTTTGAGGCGGCTTCTCCTCCTTTCCCTGGTGCAATTGGGTCTCTTTCTTCCCAACATTCCGACCCATGATTGAATTGCACGCTTTATGTTAGCGTTAATGTCTGTGATTTCAGGTTTGAACAAACCACAGGACCACAGGCACAGGTGTCTCTGTCTGTCTTTCTGTCTATGCCCGACAAAAGAGGGAGAGACAAAGCCAGATATCATACGGCTGGCCTGGCTTCATGCCTCCTTCTTTCCTTGGGGTTTCTCTCTCTCTCTCTCTCTCTCTCTTCTTTTATTTCTTCTGATTTTTTGGGTTTTTTACATTTTGTTGTTGCTGTGATCGTTTGCCTAAACTCCAAAACGACCGTTTACAACTGTTGAAACAAAGACCATACTAAAGTGACCCATTCTTCTTCACCATTCCTTTTTGTTAGGGAGCTAAAGCTCTGGCTTCATGGATTGAGCTGTGTCTCTTCTTCTTCTGTTCATATCAAATCAACAGAAAACTGAACAACTGGTCCTCTTCCTGACCGACACGTGCCCCCCCGTCCCTTTGCGCGCCGAAGCCCGCGCACTATTATCCCTGACTTTAACGACGACGTTTTGTCAATGGACCATCTTGTGGGGCTTAGACATGTCCTGAAGGGGCAGCCATTTGTATGGGTAAGTATTTTAATAGTATTTTGTGTGCCTATATGATATGACCAAAATAGGTATAAATATTATATGAAGAATCCTATTAATCAAAGCAATCGAAGTAATTTCCATTTCTATTATGTGATATGTGGTAATTAAAGAATTAGGGTTAGTAGGATACAAGTCATCTCTCTCTATATAAAGGTACATACTTGCAAGGAGTTTGTAGTTCAAGTAGGAGTTTGTAGTTCAAGTAGTTAAAAGCATTTATTCTTGTATTCGATGTCTTAGGTTCGATTTCTCTCTCCCTAATATTGCTTGTATAAAAAAAAGTGCATATACTTATTTATTTTTAAAAAAAACCAAGAAGGAGAAATTTATTTCCTCTACATTGACGATGCGCCTACGTATCAATCTATTTTAAAGATAATCATCAAGGTATGTACTTTATTGTATTTTCGCTTCCAGTATTATGTTCCAAAGGTAGTTATCTATTTTCGTAAAAAAATAAATAGATGAATGAAGTATTTTCCCCTTTTTTTTTTTTTAAAGAATGTTTTCTATTGAGAGGGGTGAGAGTATACTAAACTTGTACACACAATACACGAATGCTAAGACTTCAAGATCTTTCTTGAGGGAGCAATTGCTCTAAACTACTACACTAGTGGGTCCCTTGCTTTTCCTTAAACACTTAATCACAACCCGTGTGTTAATTATCTCACATAAAATAAAATAAAATAAAAAAGATTTAGTTCGTTGGTCAACATATGTCACAACAATTTGGATATGTCTTCCCCAAGAAATTGACTCCCTTTTGAAAAGGTTGCCATATATTATTATAGTACAGAGTGAAATAACGTAATCATCGAATTGATGTTAAACTACTTATCTAGGGAGGGGAAGAAAACAACATCAAATGGCTTTTCGCTTTGTGCTTTGTTCATGTAAAAAACATTGTGTACAAACTAAAAAGAAAACATACGCATATATTTAATTATTATTTGCTAATTATTTTTGTATTAAGCAGAAGATGTCATAGATCCTCATAAACCAAGCTACCCAGCAATAATATAAGATTATAAACAAACATAATAATTATGTCAAGGGTAATCTTTCTTACTAATTATTAATGTATTGTGTGACATAAAGGTTGATGCATTTTGGTAATCCAGTGAGAACTTGGTGCAGCATGAGAGTGGTCAGTGACACGTCGATGCTGCACAACAGAAAATCTACGTACATCCAAGGGCATATTTGATTTTGCATGATTGCATATACAAAGAATTGGTTCTTTTTGGTTTTTGGGCTTATGCGTGTTGATGGATTCATCAGAGAGTGGCCAGTAAACCAACAAAACCAAAAACTAGTTGGTTCCATAACTCTCTGTCTCTTTGCATCTTTAATTTGAATAGTTCCCTTTGGTTCCTAACTTTCTGGGGTTATTGATTTTGGTTGGATCTTGGGTTTTCCTTGTACTCTTTGTTCTTATTCTTTGTCATCTTCCTGCAGCACACATCTCATCTATCGCTCTCTCTCTCTCTAATCTTTTGGTAATAACAATTAAAAATAAATATATATTCATTCATCCTTTTCTTCATGGATGCGTGCAACAGCTGTCAACCGGGGACTAAATTCATAATCGAATTCGAAAGGTGGTATTCAAATTTCGGTTAAAATCTCTGCAATGGCGCTGTTCCTGTCCCTGTGGTCGTTTTTTAGTACGGATTTTACACAATCTTTCAGCGGTTGTTTGAAGGTTTTCTATGTGGTATTTGCATTCGGCTCTGCCCTCTGTCTGGGTGCTCTTAAAGGTATGTCCTTTGTTTTCTTCATAGAAAAAAAGTTATCTTTTTTTTCATTTCTTTTTGGCTCTGATTCATGGACTGTAGAATGGTTTGTTTTCAACTTTTGCATGGTGTCTGCTGAAAATTTAATTGGGATTTTCATTGGATTTTGTTCGATGTTGCAGGACTGCTTGTGGGTCCTATTTCTGCTCTAATACTGATTTTAGGGAATGTGGGGATAATTTTGGGCTTGTTTCCTGCGCATGTTGCCTGGACAATCTACACTCTTATAAAGTTGGTATCTTTGGAACTACCCTTTTCAAAATTTTCAACAAATATCTCAGTTTGCAGAGATTTACTATGTTTTTATTCCAAATGTTTGGCAATTGCAGGATTGATAGATTTGACGCACCGCTTAAAGTTGCCATTTTGTTTGCTTTGCCTGGCCTATTGGCTATATGGTTGGGTTTGAGCATAGCTGGGAGTGTTCTTGGGGGAGTGGGCTATGGATTCTTCACTCCCTGGGTCGCTACATTTGAAGCCTTTAGGCATGACAATGAGTTCAAGAAATTCAAACATTGTATTGTGGTAATCTTAAAGCTGTTTGAATTATCTGTCTGATTTAGTATCTGATTTGCACTGCTCATTCTGTTTCACTTGTGAACGTTTAGGATGGAACTTGGGGTACTGTTAAAGGAAGCTGTACTGTAGTTAGAGACTTTGCAGACCTATGTTACCACTCATACTCAATCTATTTGAAGGAGTTGCGCGAATCCCCCGCTTCAGAGGAAGTTCAACCTCTAAGGTAATCGTGTTATAATCCGACACCAAAAAGTTTCCTTTTAGTCATCCAAATATGTGGCAGTAGATATTGCAATGCCTCAAATAACCATTTTATTCTAAACTCATTTCTCTTCTGGAGACATCTTGTAGGTTGATTCACATTCCGGCCTGCATTATAGCCGGTGTATTGGGCCTAATGGTGGAGATTCCTGTTTACACTGCAATTGCTGTTGTAAAGAGTCCATATATGCTGTTTAAGGGCTGGTATCGGCTGATTCATGATCTAATTAGCCGAGAAGGTCCATTTCTTGAACTAGCTTGCATCCCTATTGCTGGTTTGACGATCCTTCTGTGGCCAATTGTGGTTGTTGCTAGCATCGTATTGGCAGTTTTCTCAAGCATTTTTATTGCATTGTATGCACCAGTTATCGTATATCAGGTTTGCTCATACCGGATTATAATAATCTGAGTCTATCTTTATCTCCTTGGCCCTTGATGATCACTGAAATTATATGTCCTTTAACCATTTGTGGATATAGGAAAGATCTTTCAGGAAAGGTGTGGCCTATGTGATTGCAATGGTGGCTGAATTTGATGAATACACAAATGACTGGCTGTATCTTCGAGAAGGAACTATCTTCCCAAAGTTAATCACTTTCCTGCTTATAAAATTTTGTTCTTGAGCTTATTAAGCAATCTGCAGCTACATTTTGTTCTTTTGCTTGTAAATGTTTAGCAGTTGTGTTCTCATTATGCGCAGCCAGGCCCAAATATCGAAAAAGAACTGTCTCTCAATCATCCGAGCTTTCTGTGCGAGGAAATCAGGTGGCTGGAGGCAAATTCAGTCCTGCATCTATGGAAGCACCTGCAATGCTTATGCCAACTATAGCCCATTCAAGATCGGTTAGAGCCGTAATACAAGAAGTGAAAATGGTACAGGTATGCTTTTAGGTTTTGAGGCAGAAGTGGTTTTTTCTTCCCCTTTTTTCACCAAGTACTAACTGTGAGCCTGAACACTTTGATTCAGTATCTTTTCTAGAGTATTGAAACCAATCTCTGACCAATAGTTCTCTGCAAATGAATTTGTTTTGCTTCATTTTCTTTTAAGAAAATATATCCCCCAACTACCCATGCGATCTTTTAGTGACCATGGTCAATATATGAAATCTATGTGCCATGCACTAAAACTTTTTGGGAGATATGAATGACAACGCAATCAGTGATTCTGCTAGTACACAAAAACTTAATCTTCCAAAAAGTGTAGTAAAATTTCTATTTTACCCTATAGAGGGGGTGGGGGAGCAGGGCTAGGAAGGGCAGGAAGGCTCTTTCTTTCAGTCTTTATATTGAACAAAAGCAAAATATGCCCTGCCTAGAGAACAAACTTGGGTGCCAATAGAGCCACACAAGGCAATAAACTAAAATCAAAAGGGACCACACAAATACTAATATGTTGGGGGGTTAAGAGAGTTAAAATACATGCACATACCCCTTCTTTTTTTTAAGATTATTGAACACAAATTAGTGAACTGCCTAGAAATATGAAAAGAAATGTACGCAGATGCATAATCTTTTGCTATGTTGACTTTCTTCCGAATTCTCTGTTAATTAACTCTCTCACTTGTTTTGATTCATGATGAGAAATTTTCTTGTGTTTTACTCGGTATGCAACAGATATGGGAAAATATGATGAGGTCCTGCCAACTGAGGGGTAAGCAACTGTTGGATGCTAATGTAATAACCCCAACCGATCTCGAAGAATGGATGAAAGCAAAGAATAGTAATGATGGATCTATTATCGGTGTCGGTTTGCCTTGTTATTCATGCTTGCAGACTCTTCTCTGCTCCATCAGATCAAATTCATCTGGTTTACTGTTATTGGATGATGTTGAAATTAATCATTTCAATAGACCGCATGATAAATTGTTGGACTGGTTCTTTAATCCTATAATGGTCCTGAAGGAACAGATAAAGGTACAATTGGCAGAGGGTGAGGTTAGATTTTTGGAGAAAGTGGTTCTTTTTGGAGGCAATACACAACGCATGGAGGCTTGGGATAATGGAAGTTTAGCACCTCAAGATGCTCTGAGAGCTGCTCAAATCGAGGGCATTAGCAGAAGGTACGATTTTGTCTCTCTATTCCAATTTCAACACACTAAATAAACCAAATTGTTCAGAATCCATAGCTTTACAAAAGAAAATTTTGAATGCTCTAATGGTTTCTTAGCAAACAGAGGTAGAAAAACAGTATCATTGCCTATGCAGCATCTGAACATTGTCGAAGAAAAAAATAGTTGTTCGGTTTTCCCTTTTTTGAAACACCCTTTGTGTTTCATCCCCTATTAAGTAAAGTGGACTAACTTAAATTGAATTCTGAAATATAAACAGAGGTTTGACTCTTCTTAGCATTAAGTTACTAATTTTGATCAAGAGTTAAAAGCCCTGCAATTATAATTCTCAATATTCATGTTTACACGTGGTGATTATCTTTGTAGGATGATTGGAATGATGAGAAGTGTCTCAAAGTTTCCTACTTACAGAAGGAGATTTCGGCTTGTTGTGAAGGCATTGATGGCACACTCCGTACAGAATGAAGCTTCTCATATACGCATTTCAGTTAAATCTAATACCTCCAGTGAAGATGTGCAGGAAGAACCTTAGTTTATTTCCTCGCTTCCCTTTTGTATTTTTTTTCCCCTTCACATTAGACTAATTAATTTCTCAAAGGACATGAATTTTAGCTTGTTGGTCAGATCATTAGTTTATGAGCTTTGCTAAACACTACCATCTTGAGCTTTTTCCTGTAGTTTATTTATTACTGAAAGAGAAGGGTAAATTCTCAATGGGGGTAAAAAATTCTTGCATGGATCATGGTAAAAATAGCATGAGGTCTTGCTTGCAAAATTTGCAGGCAAAAAGACATGATGGTACTACAGGTTGTAAATGTAAATGTGCAGATCAGTGAGAAAAAGACATAACACAAATGTCTAAGTTGTGAGTAGTCAATTGAGTGCAGAAGCAGCTGAACCAGAGCCACCTTCATCCTCTTGAGGCATCATTTTCACTGAAAAAATAAAATAGGAAATGGCTGATACGCACGTTTTACTTGGGTGTCATGGCAGAGGGCTTGGTTATCCCAGATTGTTGAGGTAGGGTTGCCAATACTTTGTTTTTTCCCCCCCTTCTTAAGCCATTTGTTGACACACAAATTATGTTACATTGGATATCAAGGCAAATGTAACAACAATTTAATGGTAATCTTATGTTATTATTTGCTCGACTCTGCTTAGAGGTTGCCCTCCAATGAGATGTAGCCATTTAAATCGGCTCGTACACAAGTAAAAATGTGCATCCAGTAGTGGATTCATGAATTTTTCTTCATGGGGGCAAGATTAAGAAACTCCAACATATATTTTCGTAAATTTTAAAAAAAATGCATACATTGCTCAACTACTAGCTGCTTGCTTGCCCAAACTCTTTGAGGCATAACAAAGACTTTGCCCTTCATCTTACCTACTTGTCCCTTGTCTTAGTCCAGTAATTGGACAGATCAATGGAGGGTCAATTTGTTGAGTGAGGGCAATAGGACCCTCTCAGCCCTCTTTGGATGTGTATCATGCTCGGCTGAGAATGGTTTTGCTAGTTGCAACTTGACCTAAAAACCGTACATTTTTAATTACAACTTATGAATTATCTGATCTAATTGTAAATTTTAAAGTCGGACATGTTATATTGTAAGATCGATCAATATTTCAAATTGACAGTCTCATGCGTTAAGTTGTCAAGAATATGTACATAAATCATTGATCAAATAGATTCTCATATGAATTCAATATGAGAATTGACAACCTATACATGATACATATATTTAACAAGAAAATGCAGGATCGAACCCCAGTGGGGTTTCTTTCCTCCAATGTAACCAAAAAAAAAAAACCATAGCCCATTCTTTTTCTAGTTGGTAACCCATGGTCAGTCACAATCAACTGCTAGCCATTCATCCGAGGGCTCTCCATCGTTCATTACTTATTACGAGAAGCATCCCAACCAAAAGGCACATCCAGAAAAAGAATATCCTACATTGCAAAGCGAGACATGTACTTTTTATTTTAATGGCAATGTAAAAAGTTCGTTGGATATATAACCTTACACTTGAGTTGCATTTTGCTTTTGTTTTACTTATAGAAGAAGCAAATTACACGAACTTTTACACGTTGCATTTTCTAAGATTTCTATCTACCTTTTACCTTTCCCTTTTTTGTTACCATTCTACTCTTGTTCCTATACCACTCATAATCAAGAAACATACACTTTTCTATTTTAAGATTTGGGTTTAGCCCTGATGGAATAAATTCTCATATTTTTCATTACAAGTGTCGTGCTCTTGTCGGTTTAAAGTGTTTCATGTCATTTTTGTAGTGTTGAATTCATACTACATTTATGCTAATTCGGTCATTTTGCAATTTTAATTTCTAGTGAGATATGTGTAATTTGTGAATACTCATCTTTTTCAACTTTGTCGTCTTTTATTTTTACTTTACCTAGCTGATTTTCTTTTTATTTATTTATCTTTAATTTCTCTCTTTGATTTAAAAATCGAAAAAATACAAACTTTACCGGTAGAACAAGCTAGAAAAATCACAAATTCCCTTTCTAGGAGTTACAGGTTGAAGATGCTTGACATATCAACAAATATTAGCGAGGTATGCAGCTAGGCCTAATAATACTACAGTCAAGAGAATCCGAAAGAATCTCAGCAAACCCTATTTTGTCTCTCTTCTCTCTCTCTCTCTCTCTCTCTCTCCTTCTTGTTTTCAACCCTCCAATATAATCCAAATGCAACAAATTTCCAAGAACCATAAATGAAAACAACAAAAAACCTTTAAAGCAAGCAGCAGATCATACCCCCCTCTCCAAAATACTACATCCACCGTATCACAATATTGCATACTTTCTTTGCACAGGAACTTCCTCATTTTGCCTTCTCTGTCTTATTAACTGTTTTCTAGCACATACACAAAAGCATTGACCTGACTCATTGACTGATTGACTGACTCAGTGACTGACCCAGATGCCAGCATTTCAGAACCCAATGCTTCCACAAACTGTTATTAATTTAATTATTCCCCCAGTTAGGGTTTTTCTAGAAAAAGAAAAACAAAAAACTCTTTCTTGTAATAGTAAAAATTCTTTCTTGTTTTTACTTGGGATTTGGAAATAAATCGACTAGGTGGTTGTCGACGATGGAATAGATGGGATAAGACACGTGTCAGTAACTTACACGCCATATGGCTTATTCTTTTAATATTTTTTTTATATTAAAATATTTAAGACAATTGAGGCCGAAAAATACTGAAAATTATTGACTGCATCTGCACGTAGTATTGTTGGTACACAGAGGGAAAAAAACAGTTAACAGTAGCAGATAGATAGATAGATAGATAGGCCAAATTGAAGAGAGAACGAGACACCAAATGTGAAGAAGAAGAAGAGAGAGTAGAATTCTAGAAGCTTTTTGTGAACTTGTTCTCTTCTATACTCTCTCGATCGTACTCGCAGAAACAAAACTCCCCATCTCCTCCATCAGATTCTTCTTCTGCTTCTAAATTAACTAACTTAAGAGCTACAGCTTGCTGTACATGAATATTAAACCCAACAAACAAACAAAAGAAAAATAAAAAAAAATACTAGACACTGATGAACTTAACTAGTAGTAGGAGTAGCTAATTAACAAAATAATTTGCATGAGGATTATTGATCCTCTTTTTTTTTTTTTCTTTTACGGCTTTAATCGAACCCACTCGTACCGTCCTTCCACGGGCTCGTCCTTCGCAATATCATAATTGTACCTGAAATTATCAATTCAGAAATTTTCATGACAATTGGACAAAGCCAACGTAGAAGCTTCAAGTTTTGTACAATTAACAAAAAATTTAAAAAAAAATCTTGAACTTACCTTTCCATAAATTGTTTTTGGATATTTTTCTCGGCGGCTGCGAAGAATTCTTCAAGCTCTGACTCGATAGCTGGTGCTGATCTTCGTCGAGAGTCTGTGTCCTTCGACCTCACCGTCACTGTGGATTCTACTTCCTCGAATTCTGCTTCAGCTTGAAGCCCGCTCGTAGGCGCCGTCATCTCTCTCCTGCGGCAGCAAGATATAGCGAACACAAAGCGAGAGCAAAGAATTGAGACACAGTATGCGAACTTAAATACATTTTAGTGCGCGAGAGAAAGGTAGAGCAATTTAAAAATTTGAGTAGAGAAAATTGAATTTTTGAATTTTGAATTGAAGATAGAGTGCTTGAATTACAGTAATAAATGTTGGACGAATATATATAATGTATGTTTGAAAACCTTTCTCTGCTTGAATTATACTTCCAGGACCCAACCTGTTCACTCTCCTTCTGCAACAATATAATTAATTTAAATTCAATCAATAAAGAGACGTGAAAATTGAACGAAAGCTTCAAGCAATAAAAGCGCCACAAAAAGGAACCGAAAATTCCAAAAGTTGTAGGGGAGAATTGAATTTATTGCAGAATTTAATTACTTCAATTAAATCCTTCACCTTCAGATCTACGAATTTTATGTCTCCATTATGCACCAGCTCACTTGAGCCGTTACTCGAGCAACAAGAGGTCTCGACGTGATCCGACGTCGAAACGGCCTCGTCGGCTTCCCGCACACCCTCCGCCGCAGCAATTTTCGACCCGCCACTTACGACGAGTCTCCTCGGCTTCTTCAGCTGCGCATACGAAGACGGCAATTCGACAGATTCTCCGTTCGTGTTGACCTTCCTCTTCTTCTTCTCCGTCGCTGACGTGGCGGCTATAGCCACCTCCATCGCTGTCGCCTCTATTTCTCTACCGCTAGTCGCTACTTCACTTCCTCATCACCATTTCTCTCTCTCCATTGCGCTCTTCGCTTTGAGTTTCTGAGAGCGAGAGTTAGAGAGAGAGTGTGTGAGCGATGACGATGATAATGATGATGATGATGATGACGAGGCCGTTGGACGGCTGCGATTGATTTGGTTTATAAGTGCGGGGTGGCAAAGGTTGCGTGGTGGTCCAGACTCCGTTAACAATGACGGGGAATCTGAAAACGGGCGATCTGACGGCGCCGTTACGTAGATCTGGGGTGCACCGAACATTCGTCGAATAAATCCAAGCCACGTGGATGCGTTGCACGTTGAAGATAACAGTAGGGGGAATGATTGCCTACGACGGTTCAGGTTCAGAGGCTGTACGGTCGTGGAAGTTAGAACGGGATTCACTGAATTACGGGCAGTTATAAAAATCGTATCTTTTGGTCGATGAATTCCGTTTGGCTCTGAACGGGTCTTTTAACTCTTGTTAAGCATATGATTATTAACGGCAAGGAACTGGACGTACTTATTTACCCTTGTCTTTACTTCACAACATCGGAAATGCCACCATGATCCATTGGTTTTTTTTAACCTTAATTTCCATAATTGCCAATGAGTTGATGATGATTTGTGCATGTTAAGAATGCATAATTAGTTTGCAAAAGTGATGGCCAACGTTAATGGCGTGGACTCAGCTTCAAAACAAGATTTACCAATAGTAAGATTAACGTCCTTATAGCATCTCTAAGGGAGATGTCAAATACTAAACATCAAATTTAAATTTGATGGCTGATGTGGCAATTTGACATCTAAGAGCATCTCTAACCGATATGTCAAAAGTGCCACATAGACATTTAACAGCTAGAAATAACATCTCACACACTCCAACCGATGTGTCAAAGCTGATGTGGAATAAAGGCTGAAGATTGAGATGTTATTTTTGACATCCCAAAAGCAAGATGTCAAATGAATATTTTATTATTTTTTCTTTTCTTTTCTTTTTAATTAAAAATAAATCAACACTAAAATGTAATAAAATAATAATTTAATTTGACATATCGGGTAGAGTGTAAAGTTGTGTAAGAGCATCTCCAAGGGAGATGTCAAATAACAAACATCAAACTTGCCACATCAGCCATCAAATTTAAATTTGATGTTTGTTATTTGACATCTCCCTTGGAGATGCTCTTACACAACTTTACACTCTACCCGATATGTCAAATTAAATTATTATTTTATTACATTTTAGTGTTGATTTATTTTTAATTAAAAAGAAAAGAAAAGAAAAAATAATAAAATATTCATTTGACATCTTGCTTTTGGGATGTCAAAAATAACATCTCAACCTCCAACCTTCATTCCACATCAGCTTTGACACATCGGTTGGAGTGATGTGAGATGTTATTTCTAGCCGTTAAATGTCTATGTGGCACTTTTGACACATCGGTTGGAGATGCTCTTATCCTTTATATCTCCGCAAGAGTTCGATTCTTGACGTTCTAATCCTAAATAAAAATAAATTTTAAATTATTCCACTCTTCCATTAAGTAAAGTCCTACATATTAATTTTTTTTACCTGTTCAAGTAAAAGAAAGGGTAAGAACTTTTTTCTCATAAGATCAAAGAATTCTACGATGTAAAAAAATTTGAGATGAAGAAAAGGGAATGCATCAAAAACTATATAAATAAATAAAAAAGCAAAATTAATAGGTAGCGAATATCAATCGATAATATCACATGACGAGTTTCCATCAACAATCATTAAATCTTCGCTTCTTCAATGAATCAGGTTCACGTCACTATTGAATAACCTAATTAATTTGAGTTTTTGATAGGACCACAAGAATTCTACATTTCGGGCAAGAACAATACTTTTATGAATCGGGTAGGATTTATAGGCCTACAATAGTTGGTGTACGAGTATATAGTACAATAACTGCAATCAAAGTACAAGAGTAACGTCTTTGAGCTAATCTAACTCAAATGCGTGTATTGTGGTCACTCACTATCACTCTAACAATTTGATTCCATTTTGCACGTAGTTTTATCATTTAATTGAGTTCTTTTTTTTAATACAAGCGATATTTTAGAGGGGTAATCGAACCTGTGACTTTAATTAGGTGCAGGAGTAAATACTTTTAACCACGAAGTTAATTGCGGCTTAATTACCAACCAAATTCACTTTGCACATATAGCTTTGGCCTTTATTATAAGTTGCTCCAACAGCTTTGAATTTTGGACTGATATTATCAACATGTCATCAAGGCTAGAAAACAAACTACACGAGCTCTACCTTACTTAATTACAACTACACCCAATTACGTGGAGAATATTAATTGGAGCAAGGTCCCCCCCTCCCCTACAAATGTGACAAAGTAACTGGTAGTTTCTACCATGCAATTAAACGTAACCTAAGAGGGCTAGCAAAATAGGGCTTCGGATAAGAATTGCTTCTTCTTTTTAGCCGGTGGTTAAATTGCGCTTTTAGTAACCATCACTTAGCTACTCATCAAAATGAAAAAAAAATAAGAAATTCAACTTCTCAATGCTAGATACTTTATCTTTTCTAATTTCTTCATTATTCTTCACATTGTATATTATATGATGATTGAAATCGTTTATTTTGTAGATTATTCTTTAGCAACTATTTTTCACAGAAAAAATAAACTAATTGCATATCTTTAATCACAGTTTGATAATTCAATATTTCTTCCATTCATCTAATATTAGTTGGATGATTAAATGATTTTCGAACAACATTGCATAATGAGAAATGAATGTGATAAAATAGAAGAGGAAGATGAGTCAACATATTAGCACAGTGAATAATGACCTTGACTTGCGGATCAGTGGTCTCAGATCAGAACTTCCATGGCACATTTAATGTGTTTGGGTGATAGAAACTCCCTCCCCCTTGTAATTTAAACTATCGCTTGAATTATATTTATAAATAATAAAAATAAATAAATAAATAAAAGAAAGAGGAAGAGTTGACTGTAAAATCTAGGCACACTCTATGAGAAAACCCTAACAAAAAAATCTTAGCCGCCACCCCTTTTAGGGGTTGGTGGCCTCCTTCCCTACCTCATCCCCTCTCCTTTCATCCCTTCTTTTCTCCTTCCCTTCCTTTTCCCTCAAGATTTTTAGTTTATTTTGTGATGTGTAAGCAGTCGCTGTGAAACGATGTCGTCGTCATGATATAGTCAACGTATTTTGGCCCACTTACACAAGGAATTGGCTCCCTTCAATATAGTTTGGATCTCTAAAGAGGGGAAGATGTCTAGTTGCGTTGAGTTCAAGTTTAGCCAGTGCGGGACTATGGGTATAGCCGGTATGGAGCTATGATTTTCTTCAGGTTGCCTGGAAGATGTGGAGCGGTGGTCCTATTTCTTAGTTTTGTTTTAGACTAATAATTTTCAGAAACTCTTTAAGAGTTTGCTGTGATTTGTTTTCTATTTAAGATTTTTATTTCTTTTTAGCTTTTGGCTTTTGATACAGATTTGCCATTTCTACCGTTGCATGGCGAATTTGTATTATAGGTCTGAGTACATGTGCTTTTGGTTGCTGAATCGAGGATTTAGTCATTGTTTGAGTTGTGTGTGATTCTCTCCAGATCAATTCAGCATATTGTTGTGTTTGGTCACTTAAGAATATATACCCATATTTATACTTTTGTTTGCTCATCAATAATATACTATTACTTATTTTTTTTTAATTAAAAAAACAAAAAAACTTTGAGCCATTGGGTTTGATACATGGCAGACATGATCATTTAATTTTGGGCCATTACGGAATAACGGTTAGGTAAGTGTATAAATTAAATTAGAATAGTGGAAATGTATAACATGGCCTATGCGATGACATACCACATGTTTATCATACATACATACATCCGATGGACCACAACCATAAAAGCTTTATCTCTAGTAAAATTCATCGCAGCTACCCCTTTGTCCAAGTGCCTACCTTCCCAAATTACAATACAACCATTCAATAATACAACTCCTTGGTAGTTGAGTGTATTTTCCCCCCTTTATTTCTAGGATTGGGTAAATAATTTTTCATTTTATTTAAGAATAATGAGGAACTATTTTTGAGTTTGGTGAGGGTCCAAAATAAGTGTCCTTAAAACATGCATATTTCTTTATTATATATAAATGAGATAATATTCTCTAGTATGACAAGTTGTGTATTCTTTTATTAATTAGGATCATGTTATGCATTATATAAAAACTTAAAATTAATCCTCTTTCGTGCTTAAATATGATATATACATTCTTACTAAATAAATAAATTGTATATGTGACAGTGACATATTAACGTGGTGTTATCGTCACATATAAAACGAATTCAAAATGAAAATTGACATCACCCTTGTATGGAAGTCATATTGTTTGCCATACAAAAACAAGCGATGAGAATTGGTTTTTGTTGGCACATTGATAAGGCATGTATGCATACCAACTTTCAGAAGACAACCAATTTTATAATATTAAGAACTTTGGAAGGCAAAGTATATTTGATAGTTCATGGGCGCTAGCTAGAGCATGCATATTATATTAAACCTCCACGACAAAATTTGCCCTTTCATTACAATGAAGACACTCTAAAAAAATCAAAGCACACCACTGTGGAAATCATGGAATTTCAGAGCGTAAATATATATATATATAT
>NW_018921305.1:418999-487898 GCF_002207925.1 Prunus avium
GAGAGAGAGAGAGAGAGAGAGGTGATGGATGATAGGTAAAATAGGCAATAATTTACCCAAAAACAATACTGCTTTACGGAAAGTTTGATGTTTGGTTCAAATTAAAGAAGACGTACCAACAAACAATTGTGACCATTAAATCAAAGAAAGGAAAAACTATATATATAAAGTAAGATTCCTCTGAAGCAAGAGAATAAAAAAGGGGAAATAGACATTGGACAAGGTCACATGGATCTTTATAGGTGAATTGCATTGCTGGGCACGGAAAACTAGGAGGACATTTTCCCCCCTTCTACAAAAATTTGGTGCCGCAACCCAATCATATAGAGTGGCTCAGCCCCTCTCTCCTAAGATTTCAACGTTAATTTTGAACTTAAAAGTGCTTTTGTTGTTCCCCCAAATTAAAAAAAGTGCTTTTGTTAATTGCCTTGCTTTAGTTGAGCCAGTGCATGCAATTATAAAAAGGTGATTGAATGAATTAGTAAGGTGACCTCACCATTACCCGCTAATTGAAAAAAAAAGAAGAAAAAAAAAGGAAGCTTTTAGTTAAATCAAAGGTCTCTTTTGATTAATTTTGTTTTTGTTGCTTTGACAAAAGGGCTTTTGTTTTGGTTACTTGAGATGGCAAAGGTATATCAAACAATGACAGAATTAGTTTTACTCACATCCAAATCCACATCATTAGGCTTTCGACAATCTTTTCTTATTATAATATAGTTAGGTCAATGAGGGCCTCTAATCTTTTCTTTATTGTGGTTCTATTTTTATCAATGATGATTACTGTGGCCATCTCTTGCCTAAAACGCATCCAAAAAGGAGACGTGGGATTAAAGGATTGCTATCTTTCCTCGTGAATGGCGTTTGCTCATTTGCTAACATGAAATAAACACTTGAAGCATGCACCAAAGTCGCATGTGTTATACTATCCATAACATTTTGTTCCGATTCCGTTGGCTTAGTATTTTACGAAGACACTGTAGCTGAATACTCGTCTTGATAATATAGGCCTAATGTGCATGTTCTTTGACAACATTATATGTTAGATACTTTAGATATATTTTAGGTAAACCATGTATTATTGGTTCGTATTCAAATTTACAGCTCACATCATACTCATCATTTACCGTTGAAATCACCCGCATGCGGGCGGATTGTAAATTTGATTCTTTAAAAGGAGAGCTGTATAATTATAACTTGAAAAGAAAATTAAGAACAGCTTTGAGAGTATGTACTGGTTGTTGGTCTTTGACTTCTGTTCTGCTACTACTGTTGCTTCGCTTTGTTTAATTACATAATAAAATACTTATTGCGCCATCATGAATACCAGCATATGATTGATGATAGGGAAGTTTAGGTTAAAAATAATAACGGATGGTGGATCCGAGGCATAAATTTTTTTCCTTTATTTGTTCTGCTAGCTAGGGCAGAAAATTTTTCAAAAGAAAAAGTGAGATACAAGACTTTAATTGAGACAGTGTCCATGGCAGAATAGACCATGGTTACAAGCCAAAAGCCAAAAGTATGACTAAAGAACTTTAAGTTTTGTTATCTTTATGATGCTAATGACCAGTTTTGCTAAAAGAAATGGAAGAGAGAGAGAGAGAGAGAGAGAGGAAAAGGAGAAAAGAAAGAAAGTGAAAAAGCAAATCATCATGAGGAATCTCAAGGTGAGTGTGTGTGTAGAGATAAGAGTGAAATGGAAGTAAATGCAGAATTGAAATGAAGGCAATGGAGCTTTCGAAGGGAAATCCGTTCCTGTCCTCAGCATGTCTTCACTGATAGTGCTCAAATGGTCCTTTCATTTTCCAAAAGTGACGACGACTCGTACAGGAGCTTTTGGACCCCCCACCTTCTGATCAGTCTCACCCTTTTAAAAGTAATGAGGACTCGTAGAGGAGCTTTTGCGGCTTGTGTGTCTTTTCATTGATTACCTTCTTTTCAAAATGATGCGAAATTTTGACTTCATGGCCAACAAGGAATGGTGCATGCCTACATTCATAATCCTAACACTAGTGTGGGAATTGGAATCCAAGATATATAGGTTTGATCGTGACATGCTCATTGGGAAAGAACTAAAAAAAATCTTAACAATTGATCAAATTGCCAAAGGGCTGGTGAATTGAGGGCCAAGTATGCTTGGATTTTCTGATCATAAAATGAATTTGATCGTAGGGGGGATTTTAGATAAGCTACTAATATATAGCTCACCAGCAAACAAAGGATTGTTCATTTCTTTTAATTAACGGAAAATGAGAGATTCAAAAACTTGGAACAATTCTTTTAATAGATATTTATAAAAATACCAAATTCTAGACATGTATTTATAAAAATACCCAAGCACTATTTAAACATAGAAACATACCCAAAATGGGTTTTGGGTATGTGTGTAATGATGGGTTTTGGTATGTTTATAAATGGGTTTTGAGTGTGTGTAATGATGAGTTTTGGGTATTTTTATAATTTCAGCCCCCATTTTGGGTATTTTAGTGAAACTCCCTTCTTTTAATATCGAGAAGATATACACCACTAAACTAGTAAGCACACATTTTTATTTTTTATTTTTAAAAAAACCTACAAATTTCAACATATATATGTATATTTATCATGTGTGCATATATATATGTCTTGAAAAGAATAGAGCTTTAATATAGTTGGTAGCCCATAAACAAGGGTTTCTGAAGATAATGCTACAAAACACTTTTCCCTCTCAAATTCAAATGACCTTATCAAATTCCGGGCAATGAATACATTGTTGAATTTTATATGCAAGATGTGTGGGAAATGAATTAAAAATTGAGAGCAATGATTCAAGATCACCCTGTTTTAATAAAAAGAAACGCACACTTTCATCATCCGTTTATATACAGGATATAGATTGACATTATGATCATCACATGCCAACCAGATTTTTATTTTTATTTTTGTCATAGGGGTCCATGAAAAGATCCCAAGCTCAAATGCATACATAAATATATACGGTGCCATTTTTTTAGAACAGTCTTCTTGTTACGTTGTGGACCATTTGGAACTAAGTACTCTTTGGGCGATTTTATGCACTTGTCCTTAGCTCCTTTTTGGGCCACCCAAAAAATATTGCTCATTTCTCATGAGTGCAAAAATTGTGCGATCGATATGGAGAGACGGCACTGTGCTTTCTTTACAATTTGGATAAGTTGATGCTTGTGAATTGTGATGTAATAAAACTCAACCATTTGGGACGATATATGGCAGGAGAACCTTCTATGACTTTGATAGCTTTAGTGGTGTCTGCCACAGAGAGAGAGAGAGAGAGAGAGAGAAGGCCACCGGCAGTCAGTGCTGCTTATTAGAGAAGGGAAAAAGAAATTACTTTAAAAAGAAGATAAACAAAGAGGCTGCGATCACCATATTTATATATAAATGAATATTAATATATGTTTTTTTTTTGTTTTTTTATATAATCGATAAAATGAGGAAACACGCAGCTCGAGACCCAGAAATTCCACATTAAACGCAGCATGGGTTTTGAGTTTGCGGGTTTTGTCTGTGTTATAACGGCAAAGCCTTGAGGTTACCTGGCTCTATTTTACATTAGAGAATTCAATACAATTTTGTGGTCTCTATTTGATCAACAATTAATTTTCAATGTGTCTTTTGACAAGTTGGCAAATGGGTTTAGCCTAATTGGAAAAAGTCTTGACTTGCATACATGTGGTCTTAGGTTCGAGTATTCATGACATCTTGACAGTGTGTGTGAGAAAGAAAAAGGTGTAGTTATTAGTCTGATAACTTCTTTTCCCCGCATTGAAATATGCTTGAAGTTCAAATCGTCCTCGTTACTAATAAATATTAAAAAAAGCACAAAATATGCAAGTACTCTCTCTTTTATTTGGATTCCAATTAGAACTATCTAAATTCAGTTATGAAAAAAGCATAACAAAATGGTTATAGTTTTATTATCCACCAGCCCCCAACCCTACTTGCCTTGTATTTATTTTCTTTTCTTCCCTAAATTTGGCTTTATAAAAATGAGAAAGACCCATATAACCATAGGCAAACGAATTAATACGCAAGACATGTTCTAACGTGCCCTTCGCGGTCAATTACTATCAAATCAGAAACCAAAGCGTGGCGTGGGGGCTTGAAGTGTGAAGAACGGAAAGGCTAAAATGAGGAGGTTGAGTGAGGAGCTTATTTGAGGAGGTGAAATCTCACCATCAACAACCAAAAACAAAGTACATGGGGGGGTGCATTGGGGGGTCCACACCCCTTTTGATGGTGAGATGGGCCTCCTCAAATAAGCTCCTCACTCTACCTCCTCATTATAGAAGCTCCCGTGTGAAGAATGCTTTAAGATTCCAACACGTGGTGGTGAGGCGTCTGTGAGCCGTCATGTCTTGTCCCATCGTATGTGGGCCTCCCGATATGGCCCAAGCCCACTATCATATTTTACGAACGACGCAAATGCACCATCGAATTCCAAACCTTGTCGTTTTGGGGAGTTGGAAAATGACAACATGTCGTCGCGGGGTGGGTCTTTCATTTATTTATTTTTAGACGGCATTTTATTTGGGCGGACTATGGAGGGCTTTGATTACGTACCTCGGACCCGCAGTATCCATTATGGCCCCCTGTGACATGTCGTTCTTCTATTGGCTTTGTTTGTATTTCATGGACTTAAACTTAATTTGTTTCAGTACAAACTGTAGTCTAAACTATAGGGAAGGGGGATTTCTCTCTCTAACACAACTATAATGCCATGCGACCTGAGGCTAAACTAATTTATTTAAATGACTGTGTTTAATTCAAAATCAATTGGAAAGAAAAAAAAATGCTTCAATTGAATTTGAATAGTGTGATTTCAAATCCAATGGAGCTTTTAACAAACAATAGAACATATATATATACAAGGTAGTTTAGTTCATGATTTATAATTAATAGATGTTTTGATATACTATGCTAACAATACATAAAATAATATTTTTGCAGTGCATGAAGATTTTTATGAAGTGCCAATAATAGGTCATAGTTTCGAACTTATTTGTCTTAATCACTTATTTTAATGGTATTTCTCTTTCTGATGTTAGAAGACATCTCACGTTTGAATCTCTTCTCTCATGTCGATGGAATAATAAATGATGCAAGACTTGATATTCATGAGATGAGCCCAGACAAGTAGAAATGTATTCCTCAAATTTTGAAGAAGCACTCTAAAGATCCACATATAATCATTGGCCAGATTTCAAATTGGTAACTCAGATTAACTGAGAAGACGGCCTAGACAAAACTAGGGGACTTGGATTAAAGCAGAGGAAGCTCTTGCTTTCAGACTAGAATAAAAAGAAGGAAGTTCAGCAGGCAGATGTGAGCATATATGATGTGGTGAACCTTGTTTTGAAGTTGATGCTTGGAATATACCCTGTATCATTTTCTTGGCGTTTGTCTTATAGACTTGTACAAAAAGTTTCTCAAAAAAACAAGGAAAGAAAAGTAAAGAGCTAAAGTTTCATGCATGGTTGAAATTGAAACACATCCAATCCAAGCCCAAGTCCTTAGGTTTTCATGTACAGAAAATACAACCTTAGGTTTTAGCCCAAACATGTATTGGCAAGCCCAATTATGTTTTAGCCGAATATCAGGAGCAGCTGGGAGTCTCATTCTTAATTTAAATACGTAGAATGCTTAGGGTTAGTCATTTGTGAACGCATAATTCATTCATAGCCGTTGATGATTTAAACATGTAGAATGCTTACAGTTAGTCGTGTGTGAACATATGATTGTTTCAATTTTGCCCATATAATCATTAAAGCATTGGGCTTTGTTTAAAATACACGTTTGTTTTTTAGAAAGTGATTTGGAGGCAGCTGAAATCCTCATCAATGTTAACCATGAAGTTTGGGTAACGGAAGATGTGATTTTGGGCAAAGTTGAGGAAATGAGTGGAATTGACAATGAAACCTATGTTATTGTCAGTGGGTAAAGCTCCGGTTCCCCAATAATCCTATGGTTCTTCCATAGAGAGAACGGAGGGGGAATGGATGGGTGCTTGGGGAAGTGGGGGAGATGGCTGCCGTGCGGTGCGGTGGAAGAAGAGGAAGGAGGGTGGGGTATGCGTGTCGTGAGGGAAGGGGTTTGATATTTGTTAATAATCTTGTTAGTTTTTTTTATAATCATTTTCTTATGTGTTTTAATTGGTTCTAATGTTTTTGCCTGGCGGTCTTTTTTATAAATAGTATAGCCGTGCGGCTATACTCGGTTTTTTATTTTTATTTTTTAAAATCGTATAGCCGAACGGCTATCCTTTTTCAACACGTGGCGCATAAACGAAATTCGGAGGAAAAATTTAAATAAATAATAAGGATCCCAGTATATAAAAAAGCGTATAGCCGGTCGGCTATACTATTTTTAATTTTAAAAAATAAAAATCAAGTATAGCCGCACGACGATACTATTTTAAAGAACCGAGTATAGCCGCCTGGCTATACTATTTTTAATTAAAAAAATAAAAAACCAGTATAGCCGCGCGGCGATACTATTTTTTAGACATATTAATACAACCGAGTATAGCCGATCGGCTATACCATTTTTTAAAAATAAGGCAAAACCGAGTATAGCCGCGCGGCTATACTATTTTAAAAAAACCTGATCGATTCATAGACGTTGATCTATAATATATAGACTTTATATGCATATACAGTTCAGAATCGCTCGCCTGTAGGTGTCTTTTGATACAGCACGACGAAGAGGTTTGGATGGGCTTGATCTGAATATAAAAGCCCATGTAATAACCCGGCCTGCATTTTATACAACTTATGATGTTTATAGATTTAACCTTATACGCATACTTGTGGCCATAATCAGGAGCCAAGCTAGGCCCCTCGCAGATCAAAGTAGAAAGAGGAGAATTAACGGATAAAAAGGAGAGAGAGAGCAGAAGCCGAAGCAGCCGACTGTTGTATAAAAGAGTGAGAGAATGGTAAGCGCAAGCGCAATGCGTGTTGTGCAACCCACAATCCTCTCTACTTTTGTGGGTAACCGCTTGCTTCAGTCAGCGCAGCCTCTTCACCAACTCTTCAGCTACAACCCAGGTCCTTGCTCCTTCACTTTTATTCTTTATTTTATTTTTCAGTCTTGGTTTCTGAAGTTAAAACATTTCTGATTCAGCTTTGGTTTCAATTCTATGTGTTCTATTTGAATCGGCTTATAGTCAAAGGAAGGGTGCAATAGTATGCTTGCTAGTGTTTATACTTGTATGAAATGGGGTGTTATAGCTTGTAGCTAGCATAGCTTATTGGTTTTGTGAGACTGCTTTTATAGCTATATCAACTAGATACAATTTCCCTAATGCTTTGTGTCTCTGATTGTATGACTTGAACTGAAAAAAATTGGTCTTTGGTACCAAGAGAACGAAACTTTAATGCCTACTTGAGCTCTTTTCTTGAAGATACAAACTTTTTTCCCCTTGGATGTCACTACCCTTTCTCTGTCTCCCCAACTAAAGTCCCATTATTCAGTTGCCAAATCTAAATTCCCGACAAATTCTCTTTTCTCAGTCCCAGTTGCCACTGATCTTGACTACGCTAAAATCCCAAAGGAGATGAGAGTATGGCGCGCTCATCGAGCAATCTCAATTTTGTCCACAACCAATAGAAAAGCCCCCTCTCCTTCTGAACTCAGTGTTTACCTACAACTATGCAGCAATTCGAAGTCTCTAAATCAAGGAAAGCATGCTCATCAAAAGATAATCCAATGTGGGTTGGATCAAAACCCATTCATAGTCACCAAATTAGTCCAAATGTATGCTGATTTTGATGATTTGGTGTCTTCCCGGAAGTTGTTTGACAACTTGTTAAAACCAAATGTCTTTGCTTGGACCTCAATCCTGGGATTCTATTCAAGGCACAGAATGCATGAAGAATGTGTAGGAGCATATGTTGAAATGATTTTGAATGATGTTTTGCCTGATGGGTATGTGTTTCCTAAGGTCTTAAGGGCATGTGCACAGTTGTCGTGCTTGAAAGTGGGAATTGTGGTTCACAAAGATGTGATTATATGTGGGGTTGAGCTTAATCTTCAAGTTTGCAATTCATTGATAGATATGTATTCGAAATGTGAGGATATTGGGAGTGCTAAAAGGGTTTTTGATGAGATGGTGGGAAGAGATTTGTGGTCATGGAATTCAATGATCTCAGGATACGTATGTAATGGGTTGCTTGGATTGGCAGTAAAACTATTTGATTGTATGAATTTGGGTGGTTGTGAGCCTGATATTGTCACTTTGAATACAGTAATGGATGCTTATTGCCGAATGGGGCACTGTAACAAGGCTAAGAGAATCTTTGAACAGATTAAGGAGCCTAATATCATTTCATGGACCACCTTGATATCAGGATATTCAAGGATTGGGAGTCATGAAGCATCCTTGAGGATTTTCAGGGATATGATAGGAAGCAGCATGGTTGACCCTGATTTGGATTCTCTTTCTACTGTCCTTGTCTCCTGTCGGCATCTGGGGTCTTTGCTAAATGGAAAAGAAATTCACGGTTATGGGATAAAAAGGGAATCTGGCATTGCATTTTACCACTCAGCTGGCCCTGCATTGTTGACAATGTACGCCAACTGCCGTAGAATTCATGATGCTACAAATGTATTTAAATTAATGAACCCAGCCCATGTTGTTTCTTGGAATGCCATGATTCTTGGCTTTATTGATTTAGGACTGGAGGATTTGGCACTTGACAGTTTCAGAAGAATGCAAAGAGCACGCATCAACGTTGACCAAACAACAATATCCACGATCTTGCCGGCGTGCAATTTGAAATTTGGAAAACAAATTCATGCCTTCATTAGGAAAATTAGTTTTGATTTGGTTGTTCCGGTGTGGAATGCACTGATCCACATGTACTCTAAATGTGGATGCATTGGTTCTGCATACTCTGTATTTTCCAACATGATCAATAGGGATTTAGTGTCATGGAACTCAATGATTGGAGGCTTTGGAATGCATGGGCATGGAAGAGCTGCTCTTCACCATCTCAAAGAGATGAATCATTCAGGGATTTGCCCCAATTCTGTAACTTTTACTTCTGTTTTGTCAGCTTGTAGTCACGCAGGTCTTGTGGATGAAGGCCTTCAAGTCTTTCACAGTATGATGAAGGAGTACGGCGTCATCCCCAGCATGGAACATTATGCTTGCATTGTTGACATGCTGGCACGTGATGGTCAACTTGAAGATGCAGTTAGTTTTATTCATAGGATGCCTTTGGAGCCTGATAAGTGTATTTGGGGAGCTCTGTTAGCTGCCTGCCGAGCCCATCAAAATGTTAATGTTGCAAAGCTTGCTGCTGAACAATTAGTCCAGTTGGAACCGGGAAATGCCGGGCACTATGTCACCCTGTCAAATATATATGCAAGAGCTGGAAGATGGGATGAAGCTGTACGAGTGAGAAAGCAAATGGAAGCCCAAGGATCGGTGAAGCCATCTGGAAATAGTTGGTTTGAATGCGGAAACGGGACAAATGAAATATCTAATGAATAGAAGTATGGATACTTTGTGTTCAAAAGCTTTGGATGAGCTTGGTCCTAATACTTAATCCCATGTGACCGGCCTTCAATTTGTACAACTAATTAATTAGGCAGGATTTTGCGAATTCATTCGGGGCACTTGAGGGCATAATGATAAGCCAAGCAAGGCCCATCCCAGGAACCCAAAATGCACAAATAAAAGGAATGTGAGTGAGATAGAGAGAGAGAAGGGTCAAAAGCCAAACCATGTAAGAGCGAGAGAATGGTAAGTGCAAGCGCAATGTGTGTTGTGCAACCCAAAATCCTCTCCTCTCTTATGGGAAACTGCCTCCATCAGTCAAAGCAGCCTGCTCACCAACTTTTCCGCTTCAACCCTGGTCCTGGTCCTTCACTTTTGTACTTCTTTAATTTTTGGTTATTGATAATAGTATTTCTGATGCAGCTTCTGTTTCATATGTTATGCACAGTTTTTTCTTTTCATCTGATTTTGGATCTTTTCCCTAAGGTTGAATCAGTTTAGAAGTCAATTGATGAATGCATGTTGTTGTGAGTTATTTATATTTGCATGAATAGGTGTTATAATTTTTGGTGAACCTGGCTTATTGGTATTTGAGATGGCTGAACTGTGACATACCACATACAATTACAGCCATGCTTTGTTATTTCTGATTGTGTGACTTGAATGAAACATAAAATTTCTTTGATACCAAATGAATGAAACCTTAATGCCTAACTGAGCCCTTTTCTTGGAAATGTAAAAGTTGTCCTGTATAATACCAATAGTTTCTATGAATCTATAAACCAAAGCCTAGAGTCCTTGACAATTTTATGAAATCAACATTTAATGCACTTGTTTTTCCTATTTTTTAAACATGTGAATATAGTGATGGTCATTGTTATTTTCTTTGTTTCAAATTCTCACACACAGGAAGCAAGCATGTTTCAATGCAGTTATCCAAAAGATTTTCTGGCTTGACCAACCTCTTGTTCAATGGAAGGTATGGCATGCAACATTCTGCGTACTCACATGTGTTATATAGACACAGAGGCACACACAACACGGGCATAATAGTATTATTTCATGCACTTTGGGACACTGTTAAAAGGTGTATGAATAAATCATATTGGCTCCCATTTTGTATAAGTGTTGTCTGTAGAAGTTCAAATGACTACATATGATATTATAGTATTATTTATTAGCTTCTAGCTTGTTTGATCTATTTCTTGACCGCATCATGGCTCTATTTTTGGGTTTTTATATGATGATGAGGTTTCTGGACTGGATTTTGAAACACTGCATGATTTTCAATTATGTAATGCACATCATGTAAGATACATATGCAGACATGTCTTTGTAAACTCATAAGTGATGGATATTTTGTTGAAATTAGCAGAAATGCAGATAAAGTTCTAAACACCAAGCGCAAACGTCTAAGGCCTGGAAAAATTTCACCTCATCGCCCTGTTCCAGATCATATACCAATGCCTCCTTATGTCAAATCTAAAAAACCTCCTGGAATTGCGAGTGGACCTGAAGTGCATGATGAGAAGGGGATAGAATGCATGAGAGCCTCTGGAAGGCTTGCAGCACAGGTTCTAGAATTTGCTGGGACTTTGGTCAAGGTGACTGTTCTGCTTCGGGCTTGTTTATCTATGTTTGCACTTTCTCTGTAGAATGATTTTTTAGGTCAATTTTTTTCCCTTATGTCAGAAGCTTGTGTTTGGTGTTGAAGTAATTTTTATTTGTTTTTGCAGCAAAGTATACATTGAAAATAACAATCAGTTTAGGAACCATACAGTATTAATACACAATAACATTCAAATAGAGCTTTGTAGGAAAGAATTCAAATGGCTGAGACCTATGCTGTCCAAAAAATGTAGTCTATTTACACTAAAGGGTATAAACAACTGCCCTGAAAAAGCGGATCCTTTACCTGCCTAAACCCTGAAAAAGTGGCTACCTACTTCATACCATTGCAATTCCAGAATAAAAAACTCTCACTCTCTCTCTCTCTTGTGTAGCCCTCATATCCTAATGAAATATTGAGGGTTTCTCTGTCAATGCATATAGAGTAGAAGTACTTGATGGTGGAAAGTATTGCAAAGTGTATGATTCTACTGAGAGAAAAGCTGTTAGATCTGAACTCTGTGTGTGTGTGTGTGAGAGAGAGAGAGAGAGGGTAAAGCATATGGCCAACTACAGCTAGGATGCTAGCAGTGAAGAACGTGGACTACTCTGGTTAAGTGGTTTTAACATAAGGGGAAGGCTGGTGAGACCATAGGAATTGATGATAAGACTCGTGTAGGTGATTAATGCAGAGAGCATATGTGTTGATTGAAGGCGACAACTTTACTTTGTTAAATAATATTCCCTTAGTGTAATCAAAATTACAGTATAAAACGATTTGAAAATGCTCGAAAACCCAAGTTTTTGCCCAGAAAAAAAAAAGGTTGGATTGGCTTTACAGTAGTGCAGATTCAGCCTGCTTATTTTCCAGAAGCCCCGGGTCCCCCCAAACAAACCAAAAAAAAGAAGAAGAAAGGAAAGGTCTTTCTTCAATTTGCTACTTTCTTAGAGATTCTAGAGTTGGATTTAGTAAAACCTAGATGTTGGAGTGTGAATCTGTATGATATTTACTGAACTGATATTTTCCTTTTTCTTTTGGTCATTGTCATTGTCAACTAGGCTAGTGCATGATGCATTCAAGATTTTGCAATCTATTGTTAGTTTTCGTTGTTAGCTAATAAGTGATTGGAGATAGATTCTTGACTTTGATTGCATGATATAAGAGGTGGGTGTCTTGCTCTGTATGAAAGTTTTAATTGGTTGCTTCTATTGGCAGCCAGGCATAAAGACAGATGAAATTGACCAAGCTGTTCACCAAATGATAATTGATAATGGTGCCTACCCTTCACCTCTTGGCTATGGTGGTTTTCCAAAGAGTGTCTGCACATCAGTGAACGAATGTATTTGCCATGGAATACCAGATTCCCGAGCACTTGAGGTTTCTTTGATTAAAGTTCTTAGCTACAACATCTTGTCCTTCTAAGTAATGAATTGTTTCAAATCAAAATCACATCTAATTTTTTTTCTTGGCAGGATGGTGATATAATTAACATTGATGTTACGGTCTATTTAAATGTGAGTATGGTTACTTAGAGCATGCGTAGTTTAAACAAAATGAAATGAGATACACAATTCAAGACTTGAGGTTTTGACCGTGTATCTATATTAAATGGTTGACACAACTCAACTTTTACTTCTTTTTAATCGAATTGTTCTTTTAATTGTAAATAATGCTTACTACACACATTTTTACCTGTTTATCATTCACAATTGTTTGATTTAATGCATCTTTAGTTACTTGCCAAGTTCAACCTTTAGTAACTATATCCTTCTGACTGATTTGTAATTTACAGGGATATCATGGTGATACATCAGCAACTTTCTTTTGTGGAGATGTTGATGATGAGGGCAGAAAGTTAGTTCAGGTGGCAATATCTTTCTTTTAAATTTTGTGGAGTTCCATGGGTTTTCCACGTATTTGGTACTGTAATATGATAAAAGTTCTTCACTGATAAAGATTTTTTTTTTGGGATGAATTTCACTGATAAAGATTATTCTTAGAATTCTAGGGTTTTTCTTTGTAGGCATAACACAAAGTTCCCATTAGTTTCACAAGAATTCATTTCACTTGATTAATTCCACCTAAAAGTTTATTAGCCTTATGTAATGGAACTTTTCCTACCCTGTGTAGCCAATATCTTTTTGAATGCCTGAACGCAAAAAAAAAAAAAAACAAAAACAAAAAAAAAATCTTCTTGAATGCCATCATCTCTTTGATACAGGTGTACGTCCAAAAGTGTTGTTCACTGGCGGGTTTTCAGAAACTTGAAAAAATGTTTCAGCTACCCCTGTTCTTGTGCTTTTGGATTTTCTTTATTTGTTTGTGTACCTATAATTTCAACTTATTGCATTGGTATAGATGGTCGACGTTGAAATTTCATGAATCTTGGTAAATTATATCTTCCACTAACACTTCTTTAGTTATAGACTTGTAGTGAGGCGAACCTTTCCAGGCTGAAATTAGTTAATTGTATATGCCTTTAACTTCTCAAGATGTTCTTCTATGATAGCTATTCTTACAAGATTTATTTTTGAAGTATTGCCTTAGGTAACTAAAGAATGCCTCGACAAAGCAATCTCAATATGCGCGCCTGGAGTGGAGCTTAAGAAAATTGGAAAAACGATCCAGTAAGGCATCTTCTTCCCCCACCCCCCTAATTCTGTAGTTCTGTTTTCTTCCTTATATGCAGGATTCTGTAGTGGCATTGGTGCAATAAATTTTTTCTTTTTGTGTCAATGTGTCTTAAGGCTGACTTGTCATATACATGCATGCATTAGTCACATATGGATGTGAAAATTCAATCTTATTCTAATAATCAATGGTTTTTTGTTTTCCTCAATAAGAGAGCATGCAGATAAATATCGTTATGGTGTTGTTCGACAGTTCGTTGGGCATGGGGTTGGACGTGTCTTTCATGCAGATCCAGTTGTTCTACACTTCAGTAATAATTCTGAGCTTTATGCTGCTCCTGTCTCCAATATTCACTCATTGTTTGAGCAAGTCATGCAAATTATTTATTAAAACTTACGGTCTAGAAATATACCTTAGATTAATTATATTGACGGCTGAAAGTTTATTACTGATTAGTATAGAAAACATGTGCCATAAGACGTAAAAGTAATTAGCTGTACTGTCGTAAAATGATCTACAACCCATACTTATCTATCATGAAAGAACCCCCTCATCTTGCTTGGGAGTGAGAAGTTTGTAATTCAGTAATATAACGCATTAATCTGCCTTATGTTTCTTTCTTGAAGTATGCAATATATTGCCACTAATATGCATGGAGACACACACGGGACACACAATCTGCATCTAGAATATCTGCCAACAGAACATATTCCGGTTGAAGTGATTTTTATTCCTTTGTAGGGAACAAAGAAAGCGGACGCATGGTGGTAAACCAAACCTTCACAATAGGTAATGCATTTTGATTATTCAAACTTACCTTCTTTTTGGAAAAAGTTGTTGCTTATTTGTGATGTACTTGTTTCGTAACTGTGTTCAGAACCGATGCTGACACTCGGCAGCTTTAATCCCGTAATGTGGGACGATAATTGGACAGTAGTCACAGAAGATGGAAGCTTGTCAGCACAGTTTGAACATACCATTTTAATAACCGAAGACGGGGCTGAGATACTAACTCGGTGTTAGTGATGGTGCTAGACCTTATACGATAGAACCTATAGATTCCCAAGTTTGGGAATTATACTTGATTGGAGTTGCATCTTCCAAGTAAAAAATTTTAAGTTGGAGGTGCACATATGTTTTGCTTTTACCATTATTTTAGATGATTCCTTTAACTGCATGAATCATGTTATTGTTATTTCTCGTAGTTGTTGTATCTTATACAAGGATATGGATTTTCACATGGTCTTTATGCATTGGATTATTTCTTTCATTAAGCTGGTTTTTTTTCTCTCTTCTTCTCCCTCTTTTCGGTTCGGACACAAATTGGTGAAAATAATTGCACTCATCATATCATATTATTAAGGTGACTATTCTTCGATGTCTTGAAAGTGATATTTAACTGATTTATGCTAATCATTACATGTTATGGTTGTGGTGGGAAGGAATTTCTTTCCAACCATTAAGTTGGTGCTGGTATTTTTGGAGTATGGCCAATGGACGTCTCATCGTCGGATGGAGCTTGTTTGCTTTGTCTCGTTGGACTGCAACTAGTTCAGTAGGCAGAACAAATACAAATGTTAATTTCATTATTCCAGCTCTAATTTCGTCTTCAGAGTTTTGAAAATTCTGCATGGCACAGATTGTAAAGGATAAAGGTAACTGTTCTTCATGTTGTTCAATTTTGTGAAGTTGTTTGGCCCTACACTATCACCTCCATTAAAACTTTTCTATTTCTGGTAAAGGTTGTTTTGGCAACGCAATACTGTTAGACATACGAACTGTTTTGAACGTGTAAGCAACTACTCTACTGAAAGTGGGAAATGGTTTGTATTTGATTTGCTGATTTGGGCAATTGAAGTTTTGATATTTACTTGTTTTGGGACCTCAAACTCGGATTTCCACATTTCTGATCATGGTTTTTTTTTTACCCAGCTCTCCATGTTTATACTCATGTTGTTGGATTTATTATTATTATTATTTTTATATTGACATTGTGGTTCGTTCATGAAATTTGAACTCATGACATTCTACAACCAAGTAGAAAGTAGACGAGCCACTATACGAAATAGTCTTAAAGAAAGTTGAATGCAATTGTTTGGTATGTACAATTGTCCAAAGCCCATTGTTAGACCGCATACACATCAGGAAATACATTTACAATTGTTTGGCATGTCCAAGCCCCATAGTCAAACTCACCTTACCTAACTATCCTGTGCTTGTTCCTGCGATCACGTCGAAGTAATCTGCAATCCCGGCTGGCCAACCCTATACAAGCACATAGGCCTCCTGTGCTTGTTCCTGCGATCATTATGCAGCCAATCCCAGCTGGCCAACCCTGTACAAGCACATGGGTTTAGGGTTGAAAGTTTGAGACTTTACCTATTTATACATGAGGAGGTCCATGCATCGTGGTCATGTATTAGATTACTTGCTTAGCAAGCTGAAAATCAAATAATGTCTCTGAGTGAAGAAATCAACCCATCAAGCTATGGTGATAAAATCACTGTTCTAAGCATTGATGGTGGAGGAATTAGAGGCATTATCCCTGCAACCATATTGACTTTCCTTGAATCCAAATTACAAGTATGCAATTATATATATACTAATTACCATCATCATCCAAATTACAAGGAAAATTTAGACTGATTTTTGTTTTGTTTTTGTTGTGTATGTGTGCGCTTAGGAACTGGATGGAGAAGAATCCCGAATTGCAGATTACTTCGACGTGATCGCAGGAACAAGCACAGGAGGCCTAATAACAGCCATGTTGACAGCACCTGACCAAAACAAACGACCTCTCTATGAGGCCAAAGATATTGTTCCATTCTATCTCAACTATTGCCCCAAAATATTCCCTCAATCCAGGTTCATTAATAATTAATGATCACTAATTATATAATTTCTTTTGCAAGTTTAGTTCTAATTGCATCCCATGATATTAATTAATGGATAATATAGTGGACCACTTATGAGAATGAGAGCCTTAAGGGGACCAAAATATGATGGCAAGTATCTCAGAAAGTTGGTTCGCAAAATACTTGGAACTCGAAGACTGCATGAAACTGTAACTCGAATTGTGGTGCCTACATTTGACATCAAATTGCTACAACCCCATGTCTTCTCAACCTTCGAGGTATCAACTTATAACTTTTAATTTCAGAAGTTGCACATACAATTTATTATATATCACTGAGAGATTAGGAAAAATATGATATGATATAAGTAAGTAATGTATAGCAGCATGGTTGAAATATGTTCGCAGGCAGAGATGGATTTTTCTGAGGATGCATTGCTATCAGATGTTTGCATCGGTAGTTCGTCTGCTCCAACTTATCTCCCAGCTCATCATTTCAAGACTAAAGATTCAGAAGGAAATGAAAGGGAATTCCACCTTGTTGATGGTGGGGTGGCAGCAAACAATCCTGTAAGTATCGTATATTTACTGGTACATCTCTCATTCAGGTACGGTGAGATTTATTTGAGAGATAGGGTTAATAAATGTGGTACGCGTACAAATAGTTTTATTGAAGTTATAATGATGCTCGATACTAATTAATTCATCCAACTATTTGTTTATGGAACATGTTTTCTTTGTGCTTCCCTTCTTACCCTAAATAATATGATCATTTTTTTTGGGTGTGATTTGAATTGGAAAGGCATTGCTGGCAATGAAGCCAACAGGGAAAGTGTTCCCAGGCAGTCCAGATGATCTGGCCTCACCACAAAGTCTACAATATGAGAAATACCTTATGCTCTCACTGGGCACAGGGACTTCAAAGATAGAGAAAAAATACAACGCAAAAATGGCAGCAAAGTGGGGGATTTTGGGCTGGCTTTACAAGGATGGCCATTGCCCTTTAGTCGATGCCTTCACATTTGCTAGTGGAGACATGGTCGACCTTCACATGTCCTTGATTTTCAGGTCCGTCAAATGCGAGCACAACTACCTTCGCATTCAGGTACATATATATTTCATCAACCTAAGATCACATCTCTAATCGAAGCATATTCAACTTGAGGTCATTTCTGTCTCGGTCAAATATGTGATCAATAATGTCATACGAATAAGGGTTTCAAAGTATTTTTCATGATTTATTAATATGTTAAAACTCCAATCTAGGATGACACATTAAGTGGGAACACATCATCGACAGACAAGGCAACAAAGGAGAACATGAGGGAGCTAATAAAGACTGGTGAGAGTCTGTTGCAGAAGCCTGCTTCAAGGATGAATCTTGAAACAGGGATATTTGAACCAGCTCACAATAATGGAGCCACCAATCAAGAAGCCCTCACTAGGTATAGTGACGTCACATAATGTATTTCATAACCATTAAACTTATATCACACTAATAATGATTAAGCATTAATACTTGTGTTTGTGGCTTGACAGATTTGCTCAAAAACTATCGGAGGAGAGAAGACTGCGAAAGGAACGATTACATCAGTGGTCCTCCATTTGATTACAATATATAATAGATTCATTATCTTAATTATAATTGTGTTTAAGTGAATTTATACTTGGTATTAGAATCATGATATTGGCATATTGCTTGACACATCTGGTGCAAGTTTTATTCATTAATAATAATTGATATCTCTCTTTCTCTCTCTCATTTACTCGCCTATTTTATTTTATTTTTCTTTTCAAATGGTTGTAATTTTCCAATTTGAAATTTCATACCATGTATATTCATATAAGAGAAGTTGTTCTAATGAGTTCAAGTATCGAGAAAATATGGAATAATAATAATAATAGGTTAGGATTATGATATGTGGAGGGTTTGGTAGTTGATACTCGATACCCTCCAATATAATCAAGAAACATAATGCTTTCTTTAATAATTTTTAAAATGCATATAAGATCGCACCATATTAAAAAGGTGCCCCAAAATCTCCGTATTCTCTTGGAAAAAAACTTACTTATAATGGGGATAGTATTATTTTGTTATCCCAGCTAATAACAGATTATGTATTATTGTGTTATTGGCCGTGTTAGTGAAAAATGACCCTAAACCCTAAACCCTAAACCCTAAACCCTAAAAATGATATTCCCTTTGCATGTATTCTCTTGGAAAAAAACTTACTTATAATGGGGATAGCATTATTTTGTTATCCCAGCTAATAACAGATTATGTATTATTGTGTTATTGGCCGTGTTAGTGAAAAATGATATTCCCTTTGCATGAGAGTTTTTCTCCTCCCCTCCCCCGAATGAAAAGAAAAAAAAAAAAAATTTAACATATGTCATTAGAATGTCATTATACAGAGAAAATGTTCAATATGCCAAAAAGGTATTGACTCTTATCCTACAATGTCAGCAGATGAGATCACCGATCTTTCGAGATCCCCAGACCTCCACCCGGTGAGAGTAACAACACCCGCTCTTTCTGTCTTCTAATTTACAGCCACGTGGTGAAACCTATAAAAATAACCTCCAATCCATCCACATTTTTCTACCTCGTGTCCACTCTTTCGGTTTCAGAGAAGCATTTTCCCTTCCGGCCCTCCACCAATTTTCTATCTATCTCTTTTAAATACAATCATTTTCATTTTCCTTCCAACCAAACACCCCGAAATTTTCCCGAGAAATTCTAAAATGGACACAACGCCGATTAACTGGGAAGCCCTGGACGCTCTCATCATCGATTTCGCCAAATCCGAGAAGCTAGTCGAAGACTCCTCCTTTACGACGTCGTCTTCTCCACCCTCTTCCCCACCTTCTTCTTCTTCTCCCTCCTCTATCTCCTCCTCGTCTTACCACTCGAGATTGATCATTCGCCAGATCAGACGGTCGTTAGAGGCCGGTGACATTGACGCCGCCATCGATCTCCTTCGCTCCCACGCCCCTTTCATTCTCGAAGATCACAGGCTCCTCTTCCGCTTGCAGAAACAGGTACTCCAGCTTTTTGGCTGCCGAGAAAACGCCCGAAAATATTGTAAATTACAGTTTTTAGGGGTTTTATTTGTTTTTTGTTTTTTCATATCAAAATTATTAACTTTGTGCTATTTTCTTAAAGAGGTTTATTGAGCTATTGAGGAGAGGAACCGCAGAGGATCGTGATTGTGCAATTAATTGCCTGAGAAATGCTCTTGCTCCTTGTGCCCTTGACGCTTACCCGGTACTTAAAAAACTTGTTCTTTGTATTAAGCATCGTAAAGTTTCTTCCTTTCAATTATCTTCTAATGGAATTCACCGCTAAGAGACTAGAGAGGTTGGCTGTAGCTCTATTGTCCGTGTGTCAAAATTGAGCAAATATGAGTATTGGGTTTGTGCGAGTTTACTAAATGTTGGATGCAAGTTGCTTACTCTGTTCAATTATGAGTTCTGATGGATGTTTTTATTGCATTCAAGGAAGCCTATGAGGAATTCAAGCATGTACTTCTTGCTTTTATATATGACAAAGAAGATCAAACTTCTCCAGTAGCAAGCGAGGTGGGATATTTTATGTAATGTCAACGCAACTATGACCAATGATTCTTTTCTTTTTTCCCCATACCATACATGTAGACTGACGTAAAGGGCATGTTTGTTTTATGTTTTCCAGTGGTCCGAAAGGAGGAGGTTTGACATTGCTGGATTGATTTCCACTGTCTTAAGAGCCCATTTACATGCTTATGATCCAGTCTTTTCGATGACATTGATATATTTAATAAGGTGTTACTTCGTTGAATTTAATTTAGTTACTTGCAATCAATATTATTCAATTCTT
Source organism: Prunus avium (assembly GCF_002207925.1). The sequence continues at coordinate 439,476 of NW_018921305.1, forward strand.
TGGGGTGTGAGTGAGTGAGAGTGCCTGTGTGTGGGGATACAGCACAGGCACTAGATTCATTGTTAGTTGTCTTTTAAAGTTATCCCTGTCTTATGCAGCATACACAAGGGATTTTGTTTTCGTCAAGGAATTTCGTCACCCATTTCTGATCTTACTCAGAGGCTGCTTCTTGAGGAGCGGGACCCCCCTGCAACACCCCAGGAGAGCCTGTATGAAGCACCTCCTTTCGATGAGGTGAGATTTCTAAAATATGAACATTTTTCCGTAGATGTTACAGGAGGTAAACAAAGAATTATCGTATAGTGAGCATGTCTTATATAATTACACTGCTAACCATGTCTTATATAATTTCATGTGTGGTTTGGAAAACCAGGTGGACATACAAGCTCTTGCACATGCTGTGGAGCTTACAAGACAAGGAGCAGTTGATAGCTTGAGATTTGCTAAGGGTGATTTATTTCAGGCGTTCCAGGTTATTAATTACCTTTTCAACGTTATTTTCATCACAGTTGCTTTAAGTTCGAATGTATGTTATTATATTTCACAATTCATAGGAGCTCGGTCATTGCATGCTTATTTGTCCTTTTCTTTTTTCCACCTACATCCATACTCTTATTTCTTGCATGTTAGCGGTTCCCTGGAAAAATAAACCTAATGATGCTAATGTAAATCATTATGAGGTTCTTTGAATTATATATGGTTGGCTCGCTCAATATTTTGACTTTACTGGTATTAATTATTGTTCTTAATACTTATCGACTGCAGAATGAATTATGTAGAATGAGGTTTGATGTTACCATGCTTGATGAGCTTGTTCGCGAGTACTGTGTTTACAGGGGCATTGTGGATTCTGGTCTTCCATCTTCTTCAGGTGATAATTCAACTTTTTCATTTCATTATTTATTTTTAATGTTTCATAGACGTGTGTGTGTTTTTTTAATCTTCTTCTTAATTTCTGGTTCTCCTACTGATCTACCTCCCAATGACAGCAGCTGGAATACAAAGCCCTTCCAAATCGTTGAAAGTTGATCAACCAGGGATTGGGTATTGTTTGTCAAGAGGCAGTTCCCATGAGGTAGATTGTGGTGCTGGCAAACATTCTGATGGTGAAATTTCCATCAGTACTAATGATAACCTAGGTGGTTCCCCTGGAAAGAATTCTGAAGTGACTAGCATGCAAGGAGTAGATGTTGAATTACGTTATGCTTGTGAGTCAACAAACAACCATGAAGATTGTAGCACCAGTGGATCACATCAGTCTGACAATCTCAGAGTTCCACAAAGAAGCAGAGCCAATGTAACTGCAGAAAGAAGTAAACGCAAGCGATGGAGGGGAAGACAAGATGATCTTTGTTTTACTACTGGCGTTTCCTGTAATGAAACAAGTAAAGAGCTTAGCACGACGGCCATGGTTTCCAATATGTGTTCATCAAGGGAACAGCAGGTTTTGTTCTGTTGTAATTACTTATATGTTGTAGTGGTAGTACTATCGATGTTTTTGGTTGTTAGTTGACAAGAGTGTTATTCTGCAGGCTTCAGAATGTTTAAGTTTAGACATCAACAATGTGGAGGATAAATATGAGATTGTGCTTGGGATGAAGGAACTAACTAGCAAAGGAATGGCTGCGGAGGTTGTGGAAGAAGTTAATGCTATGGACCCAAACTTTTTTGTACAAAATCCCACTTTGCTGTTCCAACTTAAGCAGGTACCTTGAGCATGTAATGTCAGTGACTTCATTGAAGTAAATGGTTTTTATTAAGATTTTATGATACAAAACTACTGTCTAATCTTTTCACCAACCTGTAGGTTGAATTCCTTAAGCTTGTCACCTCTGGTGATCATTCTAGTGCTCTGAGGGTTGCTTGCTCTCATTTAGGTCCATTAGCTGCTAGCGATCAAGCTTTACTGAAGCCCTTGAAGGAGACTTTGTTAGCACTGCTCCAACCTAATGAAGATGCACTTGGAAAAGGCTTGCCCTTACATGCTCTTGCAACTTCACTACAGGTATCCCATGACTAATTGTCATAATTCAGTTAATAGGAACTGCTCATGCAATTTATTTCATTAATTGATTCAGTTCTTAGTTTGTACTGCATTCTTTAAGGTTGCAGTTGGTACTCATTGCACAACTCTTTTCTGCTAGGGTTTTAGGATAACTACCATCAAATCGTTTTGCTATCTGGACACAGTTCTTAAATGTAATATATATTATTTACAATGCACCATGCCATAAGTAAGAATTAAACAATTGCTTCTGTGTCGGATAGGTTGCAATTGGTAGGAGGCTTGGCATTGACGAACCCCAGCTTATGAAAATAATGAGAGCTACCCTTCACACACATAATGAGTGGTTTAAACTTCAAATGTGTAAAGATCACTTTGAAAATCTATTGAAGATTGATTCCTTAAAAGATGTTACTACTCCTTCGCTCGCTGCTGCTGCAACATCAAAGTCAAATGCAGATAGTTGCTCTAATGGGTCTTCCCAAGTTACAGTATCTTCAAGCACCAGGATGGTGGAAGATGGTAGCAGTCTGACTCAAGTTTCATCTAGAGATGTTGTGTGTGACGAAAATGCAATACTGAAAGTAATGGTAAGTTATGAACTTAAGTTACATTTTTCTGTACCCTGCCTTGCCTTGAGTGGTGGTTTTTTGGTTTTGAGGAACTTTTTAGTTTTACATCCATAGGCTTACCAAAGATTGGCATCTCCATTGCACATAATTTGTCATTCCTATTCCTGGTCTTCCTTACAACATAAGATTACTTGATTATCGATACATTCCCCACCCAAAAGGGTTCCCTTATGTCAACAAGAAATGTTGATCCAGATATTTGTATGGTTACCCCATCTTCTAAATTCTAACACATGTTTGTTCCGTACAACTAATTTTACTATTTTGGACGATTGCAGGAGTTTCTAGCTTTGCCCAGGGCTGATGCCATCCATCTTCTTGCACAGTACAATGGAAACGCTGAGACAGTCATTCAGCAAATATTTGCATAGTTTGAATTGTAGCGGTATTGCAGCTATGTACAATTAATTTTTCCCTATTATTTGATTCAATTTGTGCATAAGCGTTTCCCATGTAGATAGACATACACGTAGTTACAAAGAGAGTTACAGTATTATGTCTTGTTAACGCTTACTTACACTGGCTGTTCTTGGTATATTATTATTTATGGGGATTCTGTCTGAAAAATCAGCCGTTAATAAAACACTGTTGGTTGATCAAAAGAGGAAGAAAGCATTGCTGGATTGATTTTGTGGTTTTATATTGTTTGTTAGCATTGAGGTAGGTCCAATTTGCCTTAGGTGTGTGGGTTTTTGGAGTCTTCCATTGCCTTGATTCTAAATGACAATGCATGAAAATTGCAAAAACCCCTATATGTGAAGCATCAAATAAGTCACTATTGGGTTTGAAAATGGAATTGAATTTTCTTTTTCCTTTAGGAAAAAGATAATTATTTAAATTTCATTAATAAAAAGAACTAAAATACAATCAAACGTTGTAACCGGCAAAAAGAATTATAATACAAATATACAATCAGCGTCCATCCAGCCCCAAGACACAATTAGGAGCCCTATACACTTCGCTTATGCAGTAGAGGCTGCTGTGCATTATTATGCTAAATTTCCAAATAATTTTCAGAAAATATATTTCCAAATTCAACCATTTGCATTGCCATTGCTAGCTAGAAGGAGCAGCACACTTACAACACAACTCATTACTTTGTGTTGGCTTTTGGTGATTTTGACTCCCGGAGCTTCTTTTCGTCCGAAAGTAATTTTGCAAACCTACAATACAATACAATACAATACGAGCATTTTCTTGGTCAACAAGCATTAACACAATCAATGATGATGATGAGGAGTCGTTGACTAATTCTAATTCAAGAAAAAATGTTGATTCTGCATCTGCAGCATAACCATCTGATAAGGGTTACCTTTGAAGTGCTTGCTGATTGGTGCCACCATTTTCAACTGGTTCGTAGAGACCCGTATCCAAATCCATGTTTGAAATTGGTTTCTGGAGCAATGTATTCCCAACTTCCACTAGATTTTCTAAGTTCTTCTGGGTAGCTTTATCAGCTGAAGCTAGATTTCCCTCTAGTGTGTCCTCCTGGTTTCTCAATAGAATATATATTTGTAAATTAATGAACATATAAATTATAATATAAATATATTATATTCAAACTCAGTTACCTCAATTCTGAGGTAGTTCTGTTCAGATTGGAAGGCTTGGAAAACCACACAGTTGTGGTAGTCAACCATACAAGCACTTGCTTCATTATAGCATTCCAATAAAGGACTTGACCCATCCTCGTACAACCACCCTATAATACCCCATTTGGAAGCCTTCTTAGCATTGTACTTCAGCTCACTTCTGTCTGAGCCTGTCCCCAACGAAACCATCAAAAGACGATCGTAACACTCCTTGGGCTTAATCTCCATGAAATCTGGATTTTGCTTCTTAATTTGTTTTATCACTTCACTAATGGCAACCAAAGCCTGCAACCATATTAAATTTAGCAACAGTAAAATTAAGTCAGTCATGCCACACCCTCCAAATTGCATACAAAACACTGCGTCACAGTCTGAGAAATGCTAACGGGACTTGCTTAAAAGAAAGTTTCTACATGGATGTGCTGCCGCGTCATGATTTTGGTTGAAGAATTAGCGTTGAGCTGTTAGTGAGGCTGTACATGAAACTTTCTTATAAGCAAGTCTCGTTAGCATTTTCCGTCACTCTTACTCTACATGGTATACTAAACTCTAAACCCTATTCAAAAAATTCATGCGTAATTATAAGAGCATCACCGGATTATTAGCGGCCACACCACCATCGATGAGGTTGAACTCTTTTAGTTCTTTTCCTTATTCAAAGAATAGGAAGATCAAATCCACAAGGAACACAATTAAATTAACAAATTATCATATAATTATTATATTTTGCAAAGATGAAATCCAAGAATTTTTGACATTTGGGTGGCAATGTTGGTGAGCCAGTCCAGTCAACTCAAGTAATGTCATACTAATTACTTGCACTTTCTTTTAGGGTTCGTTTGAGAGTTATTCTGAATAGGCATGTGGGTTTCTCCATATCACTTTAAGTGCCCGTTTGACATTACTTATTTGTGGTGATAAATGATTTTAAAAAAAATTTGAGAGGCCCAACCCATTTGGTAAATTATGAGAAAATCACTTATTGTTAACATTTGTTGTGAGAGAAAATTATAAGGGAAAGCAGTTAGAGCATTTCCAGCAGGGAGGGCAAGGGGAGGGCTGGGGGGGGGCAAGCCCAAAAACCTGTTTCCAGCAACAAAACCCAGCCCGGGCAAGCAGTGGGACCCAGCAAACTGGGCTGGCCCGAGGGCAAGTCTAGCCCCAGGTCCAAAACTTGGGCAAGCTGACGTCATCGATGACGTCAGCGCTACAGTACCGCTACAGTGCATCGTTACAGTGCCGCGCACAGTACTCTCTGCCACGTGGCTGCTGCTGGGGCTCTCCGATTCGATTTTTTCCAGCAATCCAACGGCGACGATTTTTTGTGCAATAAAAAATTGAAAAAAAATCGAAAAAATGTTTTAAAATTTCCAAAAAAATACTGAATTTATTTTCTATAAAAATACCAACAAATACTCTTCACTTTTAAAAAAATACCGAAAATCTTATCTGATATGAATAGTATTGACACGTAGGAACCCAAAAATCTTACCCGAAAATATTATCCAAAATAATTGTTTAAGTAAAAAAAATTGTGAAAAAAACAAAAAAATGAATAGTAGTTGCCATGGCAAGGGTTTGATTGCTGGAAACACACATAGCTAAAAAAGGCAAGGGCAGCCACTATTCACGTGAATAGTATCAGCCCTAGGGCCCCCCCTTGCCATGGCAAGGGTTTGTTGCTGGAAATGCTCTTAATGAGGTGCTTTCATTTTTTAATTATACAGGAATCAGTTTCGAAGAGGAGCTAGATTTAATAATTATGTGATAATCATTTTCTGATTATGCGGGAATTAGTACCAACAACACTTTCTCTCTTCAGGTTTGGGGTGCGGTATTGAGTATTTATATATTCCATACGAAAAGTCTAAGCGCGTGCTTTAAATGTAAATATTTAAGATTATCCAGGGTTTGGTTAACCAAGTCATGACTCATACGCTCTTGCAAGATTAATTAATAAATATTAATCTTTGTGGTTCATAAATATTCAGGTTAATAATTTATAGCAACTAGTAGCAATGAAAATGAAAACCCACACGAAATTGGAGGTAGGTAAAGCTATATGAGCTAATTCTACAAGAAATGATAACGGATCCTAAGCCTTTATATTTATAATCTAGGATCCGTTATATTTAGACATTTATTTGCATTTCGTAACATCTAAACTATCTTAATATTTGGCATTGCGACTATTCTGTACTTTTTTATGTGTTATCAATAAAATTACTATTATTTTTAATCAAAAAAATAATCTAGGATCCGTTATATTTAGACATTTATTTGCATTTCGTAACATCTAAACCATCTTAATAATTTAACTATTTAAGACATGACACATGAGCAAACTTAAAAAAAAAAAAAAAAAAAATATTTTCTTGTTCAAAGAATAGGAAGATCAAATCCACAAGGAACACAATTAAATTAACAAATTATCATATAATGATTATATTTTGCAAAGATGAAATCCAAGAATTTTTGACATTTGGGTGGCAATGTTGGTGAGCCAGTCCAGTCAATTCAAGTAATGTCATACTAATTACTTGCACTTTCTTTTAGGGTTCGTTTGGGAGTTATTTTGGATAGGCACGTGGGCTTCTCCATATCACTTTACCTGCCCGTTTGACATTGCTTATTTGTGATGATAAGTGATTTTAAAAAAAAATTTGAGAAGCCCAACCCGTTTGGTAAACTATGAGAAAATCACTTATTGTTAAAAATTATTGTGAGAGAAAACTATAAGGGAAAGTAGTTAATGAGGTGCTTTCATTTTTTGATTATACAGGAATCAATTTCGAAGAGGCGCTAAGTTTAATGATTATGTGATAATCATTTTCTGATTATGTGGGAATTAGTACCAACAATACTTTTAACAAAAAAGTTTATCAAACGTCAAACTGCTTTCTCTCACAACAAATCTTACAGCGATTATTTTCACAGTACAATAATACCAAATTGATTTTAAGTGATTCTGAGGAGAAGCACATGGAAGGTGCTTCTCCATAAAATCACTAAAATTACTTAAAATGAATACATGGGAAAGTCAATCTCCATAGTACTTTTTAACCTATTCTAATCACTTTCAAAAAAGCATGTTTCTGTTACATACATACATAATGTATATATAATTAATATAATTTTAAGAAAGTCATATCATATCTTTCTCTCTTCAGGTTTGGGGTGCGGTATTGAGTATTTATATATTCCATACGAAAAGTCTAAGCGCGTGCTTTAAATGTAAATATTTAAGATTATCCAGGGTTTGGTTAACCAAGTCATGACTCATACGCTCTTGCAAGATTAATTAATAAATATTAATCTTTGTGGTTCATAAATATTCAGGTTAATAATTTATAGCAACTAGTAGCAATGAAAATGAAAACCCACACGAAATTGGAGGTAGGTAAAGCTAAATGAGCTAATTCTACAAGAAATGATAACGGATCCTAAGCCTTTATATTTATAATCTAGGATCCGTTATATTTAGACATTTATTTGCCATCCCTACTCCCAGCCCCTTACCCTCAACTTTCGTGGTTTTTTTACTTTATTTTTTATTTAAACAATAACATAATTGTTAATTTTAAATAATTTTCTAATAAAAAAGCAAATTTTTAATACTTAAGTTTTTGATGTGTTATATTTTAAACAGTTAAATCCTTAGAATGATCCAGATATTGCGAAATATGGATAAATGCACAACTTGCATAGGCTCGTGATCCCGAGCAACTGACCCTCGTAAAACTGATAAAACAACTTGTCTGATTAAGAAAAAAAAAAAAAAAAAAAAAAAAGAAGAAGAAAATAATGAAAGGTTTACTGGTCAGAAGCCCATTGGACCTCGAATATGAATATGTTAGACTTGTTTTGATACCCCTTCCGGCATGGAATGCAATGCACCTGACATTAAATTCATTGAAACTTTAGGTGCCACATTCTAAATCAGTGGGTGCCAAGTGGGTAATTATGGGCTGTGCCCAGTGTCCTTTATTTTCTTGGTCAGAGACGCAGTGTCCAGGTTTTGTCTTGAAGCTCAAGCAGCGGTACCACTGGTACTGGGTTTTGAAGCAGCTGTATTCCATTGTTAGAACTTGTATATCACAAAGATTTGCTACTCACCGACTTACGTGTTTTGGCAGTCCTCGCTTTAATTCTCTGTGCTTTTGTCTGCAAATTAAAGCCCCAGGTGGAGGATAGTTTTATTGTCTCCGGCGGTAGTATACTACCACACACTTAACACGATAAAATCAATGTGGGATTGAGTTGAATTAAAATACATGAAATTTTGATGTGTTATGTGTTTCTAATTTTTCTAGAGGTGAACTGCTTCCTGCTCCGACAATCGGATTCAAAAATTTCTCCGCGTCAAGGTGATAAGTAAGCTATGATTAATAGTTGTGACATGACAATATAAAAAGATATATATTATTTTGTTGTCACTAATATATGTAAGGATTTTGTCAAGGATGTCGAGTTTTAACCGTTGATGCATATGCGGATATAGGGTGCATCAAACGGCTGGGACAGTCGACCATCTTTGGATTTCAAATATCATATTCTTCCTGGTTTAGCAAATAGCAATGACCTAGTTTCCATATGATACCAGTGCCCTTAACTTATTATGTTGTCCCCATTACAATGATAGAGGGTTGTTTAAAGCGCAAGCAATGAATAGCTCCTGTGGGACAACGAGGTATACTCATAGATTCTTCAACCGTAATATGATAATAATATATATACCACCAGCAAAGTTATACATATATATATAATAACATATATCTAGAGTGTAATACTTGGTTGTCACAAAATTATTTAGAGTGGGCTTCACGTTTGTATTTTTTTTTTGGACGAAGTGGGCTTCACGTTTTCCTTCATATATATATATATATATATATATATACATTTTTTCTTATATAAAAATATTTTAATCTTTCAATGTAATGTAACCCATTTCTGAAAGTTGAAAGAAACTTCGACTTTAAAGAAAAGTTGACACTTGACTCACACACGCACACAGAATTTGGGTACTTGAAATGAAACACTTGGCAGTTGGGTTCAAATGGGGCTGGAAAGTCATGTGATTGCATTGATGGATTTTCTGAAATAGGATTATTTATAGAGTAGCTGCTGCTTCTTCTTCTTCCCAGCACATCATGAAATGGATTTTCTAAATTAATCGGTCATTAGTTCACATAAATGCTAATCTATATATACGACTTTGACCTCTTCTAACTCTTGAAATAAAAGATTGAACTGGTAAATGCCTGAAACAGAAAACTTCCTTCCTTGATTAGCAAAATCAAAACTCGTGTTTGGAATCGTAATTATAGCTTTTTAATATTGGAAGCAATGAAACGTTTCTAGACCTAATCATTTTCAAGTTTGACTTTGCAAAAAAGTGCTTTAACTGCCTCTAACTTTTTGAGGTAAACAGAAAAATTCCCCTCTATTTTTTCAAATCTTTTAAAGGATGATTTGAAATTCATGACATGATAGCATCGTTTTGTAATCAAGGGAATGCCTAAGATAGAATGCTATAAATGCAGGTGCATCAATTTGATAGCTAGCTATCCTATCTAGAATTGTACTTTGGTCTGTTGGTGAAAATCAACATCACTCTATCACAATTCACGATCGGAAAATACTGTCCTCATTTTTCTGCAAGTAGGAACGTTTACATTCATGTCAATAACAGTGTGATATGTGTGCAGAAGTTTTTCTTTTTGTAATTTTAATGAATTATTTTTGTATATGTGTCAAATTATAATTCGCCAAAAAAAAAAAGTATGTACTGGTAGGCAGTACAAAAATTAAAAGGGTTTGAGTTGAGGGGTCATCGCTCCATCTCTATCTTGTTTATTGGTGTTTTAATGGGATCTCCCCACAAAAGTTGTCCTGTTCTACAATGGCGGAACCATGAATTTTTCTAGAGGTGTGCTAAAATTTTAATTTTAATTTTTTGTATAGAAGATCTATATAAACAATGAGAACCAATTTTTGTTTTTTTTTTTTGGTATGCTAATTGATACAATAAGAACCAAGTGGGAATCAGAAACTGAAACTGTGGGAAGCAGAAACACGAACAAAAGTACAATTCATAGCAGTAGCATATCCAAAACATGTACACAGAGGCATAAACACAAAAGCTTTGTTGCACTTGTAGATCTAAATGCTAACCTGTAAATCGGAAGAAGAAGAAAAGAGAAGAAACAATGGTTCCCACTCACGTGGCCTCCAAACCACAAATATATTGCAAGTATGTGACTTTGTGGGCCAATTAGCTTAACAAATGGTGGACTAATATTCGTGGGGAGTAGGAAATATCTTATAAAATTTGCACCAAATTAGTATTTTATTAAATCTTGCACCAGGCTGAAGCCCATTCTAGTCTACATGTAGTTCCGCCCTTGCTGTTCTATTAGCATAGAGTTTGAGTGTTTGTTTTCTTGTGGAAGGGTTTATACTTCCAGCGAAGGGGTAGGTTTTCCAACCACCTTTGTTTAATCCAAAATCCGTCTTAATTTAGAAAGAGCTATGTAAGTAGGTTTAGAAGTCCTTAATCCACTTTACTATTTCCTTGCATCTGACTTCTATAAATTACAAGAAGCATAATGTTGTAGAAATACATTTGTTAGTAATCCTTATTAGACTTTATTTTTAGCACAAGGTACCAATAAAACGTGGTTGAAGGGTCACTATTAAATTAAACAATAGTCTAATCTCAAATGCGCACCAACCATAGAACTCTAATCATTCAACTTAATATAATTCTCATTTACTCTAAAATAATAATTCAGCCCAATCTATCTGAAATAATAATTCATTCCAATGTAGTGTACCAATCGAAGTCTGTTCAACTTTAATATTAAAGATCTTAAGCCACTTAAGAAAAACCAAAATTTAGAATTGGGAATTGGTAGCTTAATTCTTATTTAATAAGTTCCACAATTCCCACACATCTACTTTATTTATATATATAAAAAAGTTGGCAAATAACAACAAATCATAGAATAACAACTTATTTTAGTCCTCTATATATATAGGATCGAGAGCTTCAGTTGAGGGATCTCTCAAATAAGTTTATTTGAGGGACACCCTTGTAGGGACCACTCCGTATTGTATTTCACCAATCTCAATCATTTATGTTTTAGATAATCATCCAAAGATCATCTCTGCAAAAAATCACTTGAATCCGATATCGTTTGACCACTCAATTGTGTTATTGAAATTTTAATACTTTTTTAAAGCATTGTGTTCATTTATTTTGTAGGATACAATTGGACGTCGAAATGGTTTCCGATTTGTTTAATTTTTTTGCAAGGATGATCTATGAATGTAGACTTAAAAAATAAATAGTTTGGATCGTTGAAAAAAATTCATAGAATACCCTAAAGGAGTGTTCCTCAAATAAAATTATTTGAGAAATCCCTCAATAGAAGGAGACTGTATATATATACTTGTAATTTATAGATTCTATCATAATCAAACAAAAGTCAAAGTCTACATTTTTCCTTCTCTTTTATTATCTTTTATTATTATTTTGTTTCTGATTTTCCTTTTTTTGGTCGGAAACTCTCTCCCCTCTTCAACGCCTCAAGTCTGTTGCTTTTGTTGGTATGCAAACTTGGACTTTTTAGATTGCGCTAGGTTACGGCATTTGGGGGTCGGATGGCAATTTGATTAGAATTTAGAAAATGCTTATATAAAAATAAAATCTTTTAGGACATTACCAATAAACAAACAATCCCTCGGAGACCAAACAACAAGAAGAAGAGTTAGGCCTTGTTGTGCTGTGTGTTGCAGCGTTTCCCACTTGGCCTTTCAATTTTTTTCATGGCCCTGTTTCCCAAAAGACCAAAAAAAAGCTCCAAAACCCAGACTCTTTTTCTTTGGCTTCCTTTTTCTCTGTAGCTTTCTCTCTCATCTCTCTTTGAGGAACTGGCTTGAGGGTACTCGAAGGGTGGTATGAACAGTACTCTCTGAGCTCTGCCTGGTGGTCGGTCTTTGTTTGCTTTCTCTCTGCTTCTGGTAAAACAATGGCTGAAGACATCTGTTTCTTCAACAAGGTGCTGCCTTTACTCCCTCCTTTTCGTTATTTTCTGCTTTTAATTCTCAAGTTCACTTTCTGTTTGAAAGGAAGTAGTGGGTTATGCTCAAAATGCTGTTTTTATACATAAATTTTGTTTTTTCAAAGAAAATATTGGTAAGAGATGTATTCTGGTAGTCTTGAAGCATATGTGGGCGTCTTCTTTTTGTTTTTCCAGTTTCTTTTTCCTTAATCACGTGTAAAAGGTGTTATCTTCAAGGCTGTTCCTTCAGCTTTGTGGGTGAAAGAAAAATGTATATAGATTTGAAGGAGAATGTTTGGTGCTGGCCGCTCCTCTGGATGTTCGATCTGGGTTTTGAGACTTTAATAAAATTTATCTGTAACCAAGTTTATTATGCTGTTAATATTACCGCTTAAAAGGACACTTACATTTGTATTCTTCGAACTGGGTTAGTAGTAGAACTAGTATTTAGTGGTTCTATGGATTGTTATACTTGATTATTGTTGTGAGTGTTACTTAGAGAGCATACATTACATTTGTGTATACCCATTACAACTTTTTCATCAACTCTCCTTATCAAAAATTTCATAACTCCCCCTTTCCCAATTTTGGTTCACAGGAAACTCTGATCATAAAGCCTCCTAAGAAATCTCCTTTGTTATTGAGGATGACAGTCCTAGTATTTGCAATGGTCTTTGGCGTTTATATCTGCTCAATATGTCTAAAGCAGTTAAGTATCCAAACCATGACTAGATTTCAAAGCATCAAAGTCATTGCAAGGCCTTGCCACGACACCAAACTATTAGAAATTCCTTATAAGCATTACCCAATGCCTGAAACTTTTAGCAGGTAATTGAGAATTTGCACTTTTCAAATTTGAATTTGGGCATTTTCAGCTTTGTTTGTTTTTGTTTCTTTGGATAAGAGCATCTTCAGCTTTGTTAAATCTCTGTTTTGGTCTATTTCTAGGGCTGAATGTGCACGCAATCCTGTAAGATTCTTTGCAATCTTGTCGATGCAGAGATCGGGGAGTGGGTGGTTTGAAAGCCTATTGAATAGTCATAAAAACGTTAGTTCTAATGGAGAGATATTCTCCGTTAGGTCTAGGAGGGAAAATATATCTTCAATTGTACAGACTCTGGATAAAGTTTACAATTTGGACTGGTTCAGTAGTGCTTCGAAGAATGAGTGCTCTGCAGCAACTGGCTTCAAGTGGATGCTTAATCAGGTATACAATGTCTTTCTACTTCAAGCCAATAATTGTTATCTATTACAAAGTCTTCTGCTCAGTGGTTAGTGGAAAGCTTATCCTTTTAGTGACAACTAGTAGGAAATGTAAAACAATGCGAACCATATTACTGTTTAAGAGGTTGTACTAATAAGGTCTTGGAAACTTAGATCATGATTGGTCCAAAGCATCAGAACAATCAATAGGGTATTCCCATGCCATGGTCCAGTAAGTTGTCAACTTTCTAACAGATTCTGTTTAATTAATTACATCTTTTGTATGAAGTTTTTGACGTGATAACTTACGAATAATGAATAAATTTGTATATGATGTGACATGAGGGGTGGTTGGCCTTCTAATATTCTTAAAGGCAATTGTTTTACTGCTTAATCACCCAGTTAACTTCTCATTTTACTCGATTTTTCGATTCTTAATATTTGTGTTATGTCTCATGAGTCATGACGAGGAGGTAAACTATTCCTTGTTTCATGTTGGCCTTATATATGTACCATATAAAGCACCAAATTGACTGAAGCGAGACCATATTGGAATCACAAAGATATTAAAGGTTGCAATCACCAAATTGACTGGTCATTCTTGTTTTTCTCCTAGGGGAGATGGTGGAAGAGCTAACTTATGGCTTTTGCAGGGGTTAATGGAGCACCACAAAGAAGTTGTGCAATACTTCGATCGCAGGGGCGTCTCTGCAATATTTCTCTTTCGAAGAAACTTGTTGCGTAGAATGGTTTCTGTTCTTGCTAATTCCTATGATCGATATGCTAAGCTATTGAATGGAACCCACAAGTCACATGTACATTCAGAAGAAGAGGTCTCTCTCTCTCTCTGATATACCTCTCCCTTTACTCCCCACCACAATCACATTTTCATTATCTTAAATTTTATCTGGTGACTTCTTGTATATGCAGGCTGATACCTTGAAAAAGTACAAGCCTACTATCAATTGCACGAAGTTGATTACTGATCTTAAGGAAATGGAGTTGACAACTTCAAAGGCTTTAGAGTACTTCAATAGCACCAGGCACATCGTTTTGTTCTACGAGGACATTAACCGCACTGTAAGGATCTAAGTAAAACCTTCATGAAATCTTTGAGTTATCATATATTCTTGTAAATATTTTCATTATTCACTTGGAGACTACTACCATAAGACTTATAATTCTGCTACTATTTTTGTGTACATTTTCCTGGAATTATGCATCTAAAGTAGTCATTATTTCTTCTTATTCAGAAACTAAAAGAAGTTCAAGAGTTTCTCAGCCTTCCACAGATGGAATTAACCAGCCGTCAGGTAAAGATACACAACGGACCGTTGTCAGACCTTATCAAGAACTGGGATGATGTGAAGAAGACACTTATAGGAACACCTTATGAAGATTTTCTCCGCTCGGACTATTAGGCGTAGTCCTCTGCTAACTCTTTGATACTGGTGTACATACCAACTCAAGTTATTCTTACCCCAGAAGCTGACAGGATACCGCCCGTGCTTTAAAAATTTTTGGCCGCAACAACACAGGCCTGGTGTTTTGATCCTTCTTCATTTTTGATCTCATCAACACTCTGTTGATGTGTCCATACACCTTTTTTCTTTTTGTTAACCAGACAGACACATTGTATATGTCAGCTAAGCAATGTGAGTGAATATGCAATTCTTTGATCTCTATTTTGTTTTCTTGATCGCCCTTTAATTTATATTTTGTTTGGTGTTCTGTTTCCGTGTCATGTTATTTTGTGGTTCAATATTATCTGAGGATGTACATTGCAATTTGCATGCAGTTTCTTTAACTGTGTTCTTCATCTTGCACAATAACCACTTGGGTATACGAGTTCTTCCATTTTCTTCCATTTTCTCTATGTTGGATTTCTTGTTGGGGAAAATACTTTTTATGCTTTAGGCTTTAGCATTGTCTGCAGAAAATTTATAGACAAGACAATCTTTGCTCATTGAGCTTCGTCCTGCAGTATTTCTGGTTCAATTCCACTCCTTATTTAATTACGACAGACCAGTAATCTTTTGCTTCTTATTTGTGTATTTGTTATTCACTCATCAAAATACAGAAAAGAAAAGTATGTGTTATCAAGATGGCATTTTTCCGACTTGAAGTTGATATGATTCTTCTATGTCAAACTTGAAGACATGTGCGTTAGGTTAGGTCCAGAAAAATATAAGTGAACTGTAATTCGATCAACAAGTGTTTGGCGACTCATCTGAACAAAGGAACCTGTCAACCTGGGCTGAGGCCTAAAATGTGAGTTTTTCTTTTGGGTCAAAAAACAGGCATAGTCTATTTGAACCCAATTTTTCCCTTTCTTTCTTTCTTGAATGCGTAGCCATCTACACATCCTCATTATAGAATTTCGCCACCTTATTGACATGTCCTTTTACTAGGGGTGGGCTCGGTTTGGGTTGGTTCGGTTTTGGGCTCAGCCCGAACACCGAACCGTAGGTCTCTGTTTGGTTATTTTGGAAACCGAAACCAAACCATAGTTGATGAAAACCGACCACTTCAGTTAACTGGACTTAATGGGTTGGTTTGGTTCGGTTTGGATTTTTTTGGCTTTCAGAGAGAGAGAGAGAGAGAGAGAGAGAGAGAGAGGAATTTCACCAAAGTAGCAAAACAAAACAAAATTTACTGGGGGAACTGGGATACATTGATTAACATGGAAACATGCATCATCAGGCTATATGCAGTAGAAGATAAATCATTTAATGTACCATTCACCAATATGGAACATACAATTTGAAAGTTGGACTGAGATCCAGTGTGTCAAACCAAAATCCTTGACTACCAGTTCGTGCTAAATCAACCTGGGATTCACTTTCCAGGAAAAGGCAATTTTAGGTAACACCTTTTCTGAAAAATCTCTGGTTCAAAACTTAATACTTATCTGGACCAAAACCATGACTTTACCAAAGAAAATGAGCAACCCTAGTTTTTTTAAATAAAAATAAAAATAAAAATAAATTACCATAGATCTGAAGGACGAAAGATATGAAGAACAAGATTTCATCTCTGGAGCTTCTAATACTTGATTTGCCACAGCCTCATTGGAAGTTTTTATAGGGAAAGAGAGAATCCAAATGAACCTAGGGATCAAAAGATGAAACAAAGAGGCCAGTATATACATCTGGGGATATGGGTGTGTTTATAGAGGGAGAAAGGGACTGTACTAAAACCAAAAGATCATAGGCTTTAAAGAAATGAGGACAAGTTTTGATAGTCATTGGATACTGAGAGAGAGGGAGAGAGTGTGTGTCTGTGTGTATGTGTGTGTGTGCTAAAGTGTTTGATTGCTCCTCCCACTTCAGAGAGAGAGAGAAAAAAAGGGCAGTTCTTGCACAGAGGTACAAGAGGAGTTTCCTAGTCAGGCTGCTGGTTGGTATTTAAACCACATGATATGATGAGAACTTGTTCTCATATATATGAAACAACAGGAAAAAAAGGAACCACATCCATATAACCAGAAGAGCAAGCTAGAGGGCTGAAGAGAGAGAGAGAGAGAGATGATCATGAAACGTGTCGATCTGTGAGTGGTGAAGCTGGTAATGATCTCTCTTATACATAGAGATGCAGAAAAACCTTCTTTGCTTGATCCAAAAATCGTTATAGAGCACAAGGAGTACCAGAAAAGATATTGCTTAGGCAGGGTGAGATGTCAGAGACATGTAATAACATAAGACAGCACAGAAATCTAAAAGCTATAGAACAAAATAAAGGGAAAACAAAAGTTAAATCTTTGAGAGTGTGAGAAGCAGAAGAAGAAGGATGCTTGTAGTTTTCAATTAAAAACAACAAATCTGAACCCATAAATCCCAAAAGAAATTTAAAAAATATATATATGTAACAAAGGAATGAACTTTTTATTATATATATTTCTTGTAATAATATTATATATAATATTTTTTTAATACCATCTGTTTGTTTGGTTAAACCGTAGTTTTGAATTTTGCAAACTGTAAACCGAATTATATATTTCGGTTTGGTTTGGATTCAAACTGATGACCAAAAAAAGTTTGAAAAAAACCAAATCAACCCAAACCATCGGTTTGGTTTGAGCGGTTTGACCGGATTATCGGTTTGAATGCCCAGCCCTACCTTTTACTGATATGTCATACCCTTAATCTAATCCACAACAGATAGCATGTATCTCTCCTTAGGTCTTGAGCCCTTGGATTCCTAATGAAGTGAGTAATGGACCTCAACTTAATGGGTATTCTTAATTTGTGTTTGCCTTTGATTGAAGGGTCCAAGTTGGATTATAAAATGGCCTGTCGAAATTAGACTCATGAATAACACTCTTCCCCACATTCCTTTCCCTTAGTACCCAAACTTTGCATTTGTATATATATGGTGACATTTACGCACCGCATATTGCTGATCGCATTTTTCATAATGGTGTGATTTGCGAACGATGCACTAGCATGATGAGTCTCTCACCAGATTAAAAATGTACATTTTTTGAGAAATGCAGTAACAACTTTGTTAGAAATGTGATTAATATACAAGGGAAAATACTAGGCTTAGAGCATCTCCAACAGTATAAATCTTTGTACAAACTTCAGGGGGTCCTTGGTTTTTAGAGTACAAGCGATAGTCTAAATTAGAGGGGTGAGGGCACACAACCAAGTTACTATGGGAGGCCTTTTCCTTTTGCTATATAGATGAATGGCCAAGTACCTGATCATAAATGGTAACATGCAAGAACACGTACATATAAATATATATAGGGCATATTTTAACACACATATAGATATATAGTGGGGGATAGATATCATAGATGCCCTAGTTCTGAATGGAATGTCCAACGCCGAGGCTGTTACCTGAAGCTGTGGGCCTGAAGTCATCTACGCCATGTGCGGGAGGTGGTGGCTGTGCTGCGCCACCAACCTGACCACCTTGTGGTGGAGGCGGAGATGCCACAACAATTGTTGAAGCTTCAGTTGGGCTCTTACCATGAAAGTCATTAATATGATCTACTTTGTTCTCCAACTCGTTTTGGTGGGTTTTGGTGTGTGTTTGGAAATTTCGGAGTTCGTTTTTACTCCTTCAATTCAAAGGCCTTGCATCAATAGACTGAATTTCCCAAGTTAAGATGATCAGTAGGGAAAGGAGAGAGTAAGAAATGAAGGTTAACTTGTTTAAAGCCATTGTGGGGAGGGAAAGCTAAAGGTGAAAGAAAGATGATGGAATTGATGTAACTAGGACAGAAGTTTCCCGTAGAGTTTTGAATCAACTATTCTTGCAAGCAAGTGCTAGACTAGCTAGTTCAATTCGAGCAAGCTTAAATTGAATCAAGTCAACTGTAAGCATACGAGTTTGCTTAGAAACTTCCCTCTGCGGGGGTATTTATAGAGGGGAGGCCACTGCTGAGGTTCAACTCCCAACCAATGAGATACTGAGAACCTTTTGACTTCAAATTAGTAGAAAAATTAAGATGGTCATCTCTCTCTCTCTCTCTCTCTCTCTCTCAAGTAGTGTGATAATTATTATAGTGTAGTACCGATAGTTTAAACTATACAAGGGGAGAAAGGTTTCTAACACACACACTATCAAAGTGTCACGGGTATTCGAACTTGAGACCACTAATCTATAAGTTAATGTTCTTTTTCCACTAGACTAGATTCTATTGGCGGTGTGTTAATTAATTTTAAAAAGGGCCATGATATATATAATTAGAATACAGGCTATAACTTAACATGTACATCAAGCAAACAACAATACGTAGATTTCTAGAATGTGAGGAACAAAAGTTTCATATTGTTCTCAGTTTAGAAAAGGGGTCACCACACAGAATAATCTTTCTTTGCCTCTAGTGGTGCATAACCTTGTACTCATGACAATAGTTAGACTTTCACCCTCCTTTTTCCTCCAAAATAAAATGAAAAAGTAATAGGCACTTTAGTTTGTCCAAAAACAAGTCATTTTAATTGCCTTTTAGTGTAATAGGGTCCAAAATAAAGCAAATGATGAGAGGAGAGCTCCAAAAAGCCATGCCTCATTGCCTCAACATCACATGCATGTAATTAATCAAATAATTAAATGAAACTTTGTTAATTGCTTGCTAAGACAAAATGTTTCGGGGCCCATTTGAAAGCATCAAATCAAGCATGCAAGCTTTCTGAATTACTTTACAAGGAATATGCGGTCACATCCATTAGAAGGAATAATTCTGGAAACGAAAGAGATCAATTATATTGTTTGTTAACTTATATGAAAAGTGAAGAACAAGTGTATATTTTTCTAGGTGTTCTTACTATAGTATATATGCTTGGAGGTTATCCGCCATGGAACTTGAAAGTTTGTATCGAATTGAAGAACAAAACAATGCACCATGACGATGAGAAAACCGGAGGGTGTGTGTTAAGTTGTTTTTCTTTGCCTTCCACCACATTCATGGGCATCACCACATGTTGAGAAAATAAATCGTAATTAAATTGGGTAAGTTGAGTTTTTCATATCACAATATATAATATCGACTTTCTTCACTCATATTGCCTATTGATTTTGAGTTTGACATTCTAATTTTGAACATGGTATTAGGTATGACAATTCATGTTTGAAGCCTATAATAATGATCACACGTTCGACACCTCATGGCGTGTTGACAACGTAAATCACACATCCAACCTCTACCCATATTGTAAGCAAATCAATTAAATCGTTTTCCCTATTCACCATATTGAGGTTGATTGTTTTTATTTTACGTATCAATTACCACATATGATTACTATGACCCATTTTAATTATTTAAACTGAACCTTAACAACTTTCTAATGTTCGTGTGAAACAATGGTTCTCCGATTGATCCGTTCCCTTATAGAACCCTCTCTTGAACATAATTCATGGTGTTATTATTTAATTTGGTTCTTACAAAATCTTAACACACTAGAAATCAATTAGAAAATAACTATTGGTTAATTTTGAGTTTTTCTCTCTAAATAGACTCTCTATGGGTTTTTTAATAATATATCGCGCTATTATAAATTTAATTATAAAAAGAAACAATATATTCTCATACCCTCCAATCGGCTAATAGATCTGTCTGTCATTTAACAAAAGTTTGCGGCTCCACAATATAAACCTTTCCTAATTAGAGCTCCTATCTCATTCTGTCACAATTGGAATGTTAGGCTTAGTATAAGTGATGCGACAATTTGCATTCTCAACACGTATATGAATATTAGGTGACATTAAAAAACATGTAGCCAAATTAAACCTAACATCTACTGATCTAATGCTAAAATAATTGGTAGAGTATTAGAGGACCGAGATTTTTTGAATTAATTATGACGTTACTCATGAGACTTAGAATACCTATGTGAAATTTCGTAGTCTCAACAATACCTTCTTCAGAACGGAATTGGGGACACCAACAAAGTGTACATGTATATAATTACTTCTGTTCACTTTTTTTTTAATGTATTAAATTTTAAATAATAATAATAATAATATTTGGATATGATGGTTATTTCTCAACATAACCAACCAATTAATAAAGCAAATAGATCCATGAACTGCATTGGTCCATCAAGTTGTGAGTAAGGAAACTTGACTTTTGGATCAAACTATGGCCGATCTCCATAAATTTATAAATAAAAAAATAGCACTATCATCAACATGTGATTGAATCAAATTATTTAACATGTTGCCCATGATGATAATTTATCATGGGTTCTGGCAAAATTAAGCAACTGTCAGAACGAGGTACAGAAACAAAGGATTGACATATCTCTTTACGAAAAAAAAATTAAACATTTTATGCATCCACCATAACATGTTGCCCATGATGATAATGTTAGGGAGAGATGTTTTTGCATTATTTTGATACAAGTGATATTGCAGGAGGAGAGAATCAAACCTAAGATCTAGAGTGTAAGGTAAATACACCTTTAACCACTTAAGCTACTAGTCCTTGGAAGAAGTTTTTGCATTATTTCATCAAATCGTTGATGAATTAGAATCTCCATGAATATAAGATCCTATCTAATACAAAAACCTGCCAACACCACCAAAATGTTCATCCTAACCACATAATACAATCTGTCTGTATATTCCACAATTCCATTATCCTTCCCATACAATTTATACAACCAAACACAAACTTAGCAATGTGATTTACCCTTGTTGCACATAAAGCGAAGCATTATAAGAGTACAACACATAAATAAAAGAAAAACTCCAAAAACATGGTAATTACTTATGAATTAGTTAACATAGTCCATTAAATGATGGCACAACCCAAATCACTCTCTGAGAATTGGAGTGTAGAAAGTAATGTTGTGTGATGGTTCCGTCCTCCAAGTTGAAGATACCTATATCATATGGTTCATCATCGTCTAACGATGGATAATTTGACAAGTAATCATCGGTGTAATATATGGAATTTGACTGACATCCAGGAAACTTTGAAGCCAAAATAGAGATTGAATGATTGCTTGACATAGGGACAAAGGGAAAGTGGCAGACTGTAACATCCCGACCCAAAATATGATCATTCATTAATTTAATTAAATTAGTTAATATTGAAATCACAATTTTGCCTCGAGGGATAGGGGTAATTTGGTCACTTTTTAATCCGGAAGGATCTTGGGGAAATGAATGGTACTATTACATAGGTCGTACCGAGATGAGTCCATAGACATGTAGTGGACTCGAATCGGAGTTGTAACGAAGAAGTTACGATCACAACAAACATAGTGGCAAAATCGTAAATATTTCAAAAATGGTTTAATAAAAAATCTGAAATCCCTCATCTCTCTCTCTCTCTCTCTCCCTCCCGTGCGACCCCCCCGTGAACAATAACAGCAGCAACGGTTTTCCTTCGTTGCCGCCACTTGCGCCGGCACATGTCCCAAAAGGACCGCCACCTCCTCCTCTCTCCATCCCACCCAGTCTCCGCCGCCAACAACCAGCACTGCTGCCGGAATCTGCAAAAATTCGGCTGATTTTCAACCCATTTTTCCATCGTTCATTTCGGACGTTTCCAACTAGCAAATCTTGCGATCCATGTATGCTTTTTATCCTATCGATATATTCTAGCTGTTGGTTGGGTTGTTTAGGATCAATTTCTGCGTTTTGAGTGTCAATTAAGGGATAGAAGTTTTGGCCGATTTCGACCCTTGATTCCGGCCACCTCCGACCACTTTTTGGGATTGGTCCAAGAACAAAAGTAGCTCCACTCAGGGCTCGTTTGTTACACCTTCTTGGCTTGGATTGGACTAGACAAATTTTTATCCCATGTTTGTTTACACTTAGTTCTAGCTTTAAGTGGGACTGTTAATACTGGCCCCACCAAAAACACCTTCTTAGGTGTTCTTAGTGAGTCCCGCGTGGAATGGGAGGACAACATAGTCCCGACCCAAGCGCTTGCAACCACTGACCATCCAAGCGCCATCCACAACCACCGAGTACCCAAGCGCCTGCAACCGATCCAAACCCCCCACCATCACAACAACCTCAATCCACCATCGCAGCAACCTCATAAAATAAAGAAAAATTGTTCCTCCCTCATCCCAAACAAACGCAGATACCCCTCCTTCCCTCGTAGCTTTCGAGCAGTATGAGAAAGCTGGATCTGGAGCGGCTTTGCCTTTCTCTCATCTTCTCCATTCAACAGCCACTGACCCCGCCCACTTCATCCCTTCCCTCTCTCCAACAGCCACTAACCCAAGCCCATTAATTGAATCAATCCTTAGCCAGACAACTTTCCTTCTCTTTCAATTAACCAAACCCCAAAAAAAAAAGTTATTGTATTTCTTCTACTCATCAAACTCAATTTCTCCTTTTCAATTATCGAAACCTAGTCAAACAAAAATAATTAAATTGAAGAAACCCAGCAGATGACCTCCACACAATTCTCTCTTCTGAGCAACGCAGAGATCTCATGGCGCCAATCAAACCAAAGATTTTGACTCGTCATCGCCGACTCGCTTTGAGATTTGCTGCGGAGGGTGGGGTTGTTGGAGGTCCAAGAAGAGGAAGGGGGTTGAGGGAGATCTCGACAGAGATAAGAAAAGTTTAAAAAAATATTTTAAAAAACTTACTTTTCAAGAAAAATATTTTAAAATAATTTAGTCCTAGTCCAATCAAACATACCAAACGTAGTACAAGTGTTATTAGTTTAGGCCATGCCAAGCTAATCCAAGCCAATCCAAGAATTTAATCCAGTCCATGACAATCCCCTGTACCAAACGAGCCCTCAATGTCCTGATCATGTAGGTATAAGTCTTGACCGGCGGTTTGGAGATTTTCTGATCGCCTGAATCGCTTTGGACACCCACTCGTTGCCGACGCGTGTGACGGCGCATGGGCACTGTTTAGGTGTCTCTCTTGGTTCTAAAATGATCCTCATGTCGTCCCGAGCACGACGGTATGCTTGGATTTGAATTTGGTTATCATTAGATCGTCGATAGGATATCGCATTTTAGGCGTTATCTGGGTTCAATATGTTCGGACCGTTGGTGAGCTCCACCTCTATTAAAGAGGTGGTATACAATGTGGTATAAAAATGTGGTAACCCTAACATTACCCATATGCAAGTAGTATTAGGCTACTATTAGCTATATGTACATAGACTCAATATGAGATTGATGCACTCCTGAATCCATCATATAAATAAACAATGAATCCTTACCTTTTTAAGAGATGCACGTAGTTAACAATGTACATAGACTTAATTATGAGTTTGATGCATTGGAAAACCTACATAAACTCACGCAATGTATAATAAAACTAACCCTAAGAATCTTTCTTAGTCTCATATTTGTTTAATTTCCCCAAGACGTTGTAATTCTAAAATGGACTCATATTGTTGAAGTTACCGTCACTAAGTCATAATTAACATTAAAGAAACACTAGTGAAAGTAGCGTACCCGTGGAATATGCTATAGCTAGCTATAAGCCTATAACTTAACTGATCATATGGTACCACTTGTCTTGTCTCTTGTGTGAAAATGAGACATAAGGCACAGCTGTACGGTTTGTGCAGATAGTTCATCATGGTAGGCATGCGAGGCAAGCTTATAGTAGCCTCTTGGAAGCCATGTAGAGGCAACTTTTATATTTTATCAACACATGGGCCGACTGTAAAGCAATACAAACAGCCAAGGTAAGAAAAACTTTTGGCAGTTGTGCATGGTTAAGCTTAAAGCTAGCCGATAAAGCATTCACGCCACAAATGCCAAATGGCTCGTGAGATGAATAAAATAGTGGTTTCTGTTCAACAATGTCAGGGTGTTTGGGTTGGAAAGCTGAACCGGTCTGTCTTTCCTGAAAGTCCTAACGTTTTGTGTGAACAAGAAGAAGGGTTGAAGAACAAATATATAAAACAAGAGCAAAGATAGGTAAAAAAGTTTTTCAAATTGAACATGAATGGTGGAGAATCAGAGCTACTGGTCCTCCACAGATCCATGTTGCTTGACGTATATTATATTGCTTCAACTTATTATAATATGATTTCAGAAGTAATGCTTGCTTGTAGTACCATAATGCTTTCCGGCTCAGATTTCTAACTTTAAATCATCACAAGTTAGAAAAGATTGGATGGCTGTGAAATGAGATCACCAGCTATTTCTATGGTTTTATTGCATTGTATCATACTTTATGATTTCCCATCTCTCCCGTTGATTAATAAAAAATAAAAAATCATATACTTTATGGTTAAAGAGAAGTAGAAACGAGAAAAGTTGCATATTAAAAATGGTTTGCATGGGACATGCAAACTGTTGACAGGCCATCCTACGACCCTAATAGTGTAATATTTATGTCATTTTGTTGTTGCCATGAGTTATGCTCTATACATATTGAATTGCTTAAGTTTTTGGCGAGTACGTAAGAATTTTTCGGTAAGGTAAAGGATTTGAATTTGAGACCTTTTACGATATTATAAGGAGAAGTACCTTAGTTGATGGCGGCTTAGGTGCCTATTACTTTTTCATTTTATTTTGGAGGAAAAAGGAGGGTGAAAGTCTAACTATTGTCATGAGTACAAGGTTATGCACCACTAGAGGCAAAGAAAGATTATTCTGTACAAGGTTATGCACCACTAGAGGAGAGATGACCATCTTAATTTTTCTACTAATTTGAAGTCAAAAGGTTCTCAGTATCTCATTGGTTGGGAGTTGAGCCTCAGCAGTGCCCTCCCCTCTATAAATACCCGCGCAGAGGGAAGTTTCTAAGCAAACTCGTATGCTTACAGTTGACTTGATTCAATTTAAGCTTGCTCGAATTGAACTAGCTAGTCTAGCACTTGCTTGCAAGATTAGTTGATTCAAAACTCTACGGGAAACTTCTGTCCTAGTTACATCAATTCCATCATCTTTCTTTCACCTTTAGCTCCCTCCCTACAATGGCTTTAAACAAGTTAACCTTCATTTCTTACTCTCTCCTTTCTCTACTGATCATCTTAACTTGGGAAATTCAGTCTATTGATGCAAGGCCTTTGAATTCAAGGAGTAATAAAAACAAACTCCGAAATTTCCAAACACACACCAAAACCCACGAAAAAAAGTTGGAGATCAATGTAGGTCATTTTAATGACTTTCATGGTAAGAGCACAACTGTAGCTTCATCAATTGTTGTGGCAGGTCATATTAATGACTTTCATGGTAAGAGCACAACTGAAGCTTCAACAATTGTTGTGGCATCTCCGCTTCCACGACAAGATGGTCAGGTTGGTGGTGCAGCACAGCCACCACCTCCCGCACACGGAGTAGATGACTTCAGGCCCACAGCTCCAGGTCACAGCCCCGGCGTTGGACATTCCATTCAGAACTAGGGAATCTATGATATCTATCCCCCACTATATATATCTATATGTGTGTTAAAGATTCCCTATGTATATATATATATATATATCATCAATATGTGGTCAGTAAATGTCACTGGGTACTAAGGGGAAGGAATGTGGGAAGAGCGTTATTCATGACTCTAATTTCGACAGGCCATTTTATAATCCAACTTGGACCCTTAAATCAACGGCAAACACAAATTAAGAATACCCATTAAATTGAGGTCCATTACTCACTTCATTAGGAATCCAGGGGCCCAAGACCTAAGATATATGCTATTTGTTGTGGATTAGATTAAGGCTATGACATATCAGAAAAAGGACATGTCAATAAGGTGGCGAAATTCTATAGTGAGGGTGTGTAGATGGCTACGCATGAAAGAAAGAAAGAAGGGGAAATTTGTGTTCAAATAGACTATGCCTGTTTTTTGACCCAAAAGAAAAACTCACATTTTGGGCCTCAGTCCAGGTTCTTTTGTTCAGATGAGTCGCCAAACACTTGTTGATCGAATTACAGTTCACTTACATTTAGCAGACACTGCTAAAACCTAAAGCATAAAAAGTATTTTCCCCAACAAGAAATGCAACCTAGAGAAAATGGAAGAACTCGTATATACCCAAGTGGTTATTGTGGAAGATGAAGAACACAATTAAAGAAACTGCATGCAAATTGCAATGTATATCCTCAGATAATATTGAACCACAAAATAACATGACACAGAAACAGAACACCAAACAAAATATAAATTAAAGGGTGATCAAGAAAACAAAATAGAGATTAAAGAATTGCATATTCACTCACATTGCTTAGCTAATAAATCAGGGGCTCACAGCTTTGTGTTCCAGAAGCACCCTTTATAAAGACTCAGCCACTCAGATATTTGGTCCACGATCAATTGTGGTGGCAACGCTAACCCATGAAATTATACATGTTTCAATAATTAGCTCTTTTTCTTTTTCTTTTTTGTGTTTCGACCCTTTTGCAGTCCCAAATGTTTTTTATGCATATCAAATACTGAACGGGAGTGGTTCCAAGTGGTCTTGGGTTCAAACTCCTATAGTACATGCGTGTGAATTTTCCCCCCTCTCCCTTTCTAATTCTGGCATAAATAAATAAAAAGTGAACGGAAGTAATTACATACATGTACACTTTGTTGGTGTTCCCCAATAACGTTCTGAAGAAGGTATTATTGAGACTATGAAATTTCACATAGGTGTTCTAAGTCTCATGAGTAACGTCATAATTAATTCAAAAAATCTCGGTCCTCTAATACTCTACCAATTATTTTAGCATTAGATCAGTACATGTTAGGTTTAATTTGGCTACCTGTTTTTAATGTCACCTAATATTCATATACGTGTTGAGAATGCAAATTGTTGCATCACTTATACTAAGCCTAACATTCCAATTGTGACAGAATGAGATAGGAATGGTTTATATTGTGGAGCCGGAACTTTTGTTAAATGATAGACAGATGCGTTAGCCGATTGGAGGGTATGAGAATATATTGTTTCTTTTTATAATTAAACTCATTTTAGTATGATATATTATAATAAAAAAAACCCATGTAGAGTCTATTTGGAGAGAAAAACTCAAAATAGCCACTTGTTATTTTCTAATTGGTTTCTAGTATGTTAAGATTTTGTAAGAACCAATTAAAAAATGACAAGAGAGGGTTCTCTAAAGGAACTGATTGATCAGAGAACCATTGTTTCGCACCAACATTAGAAAGTTTGTAAGGTTCAGTTTAAATAATTAAAATGGGTCATAGTAATCATATGTGGTAATTGATACGTAAAATAAAAACAATCAACCTCAATATGGTGAATAGGGAAAACGATTTAATTGATTTGCTTATAATGGGTAGAGATTGGATGTGGGATTTACATTCTCAACACGCCATGAGGTGTCGAATGTGTGACCATTGTTATAGGCTTCAAACATGAATTATGTTATCTAATACCACGTTCAAAATTAGAATATCCAACTCAAAATCAATAGACAATATAAGTGAAGAAAGTCGATATTATATATTGTGATATGAAAAACTCAACATTCCCGATTTAATTACGATTTATTTTCTCATCATGTGGTGATGGCCATGAATGCGGTGGAAGGCAAAGAAAAACAACTTAACACACACCATACAATGCCTCTTTTACTTGCTAAAACCTCCGGTTTTCTCATCGTCATGGTGCGTTGGTTTGTTCTTCAATTCGATACACAAACTTTCAAGTTCCATGGCGGATAACCTCCAAGCATATATACTAAGAACGCCTAGAAAAATATATACTTGTTCTTCACTTTTCATGTAATTGTTAACAAACAATATAATTGATCTCTTTCGTTTCCAGAATTATTCCTTCTAGTGGATGTGACCGCATATTCCTTGTAAAGTAATCCAGAAAGCTTGCATGCTTGATTTGATGCTTTCAAATGGGCCCCGAAACATTTTGTCTTAGCAAGCAATTAATATAGTTTCATTTAATTATTTGGTTAATTACATGCATGTGATGTGAGGCTTCACTGACCTACTACTTACTAACAAAAGATATCCTTCTCTTAAACAATACATTGTATATAATTAACGAAAAATATTCGTGCAACACAGCTAGGCTAGGACAACAGTCGACATACTCTATATCAATCAAGTGCGGTTTGATCTGTGCTATATTTGGTACAATTTAATAGTCTTGCTACTCAGTGGTAGAGGAACGCAGAGAGAGAGAGAGAGAGAGAGAGAGAGAGAGAGAGAGAGAGAGGCTTTCCACAAAGCGAGGAACGAATCCCAGCTAAAGCCCCTTTACAACAAGATTCTCCATTTTCATTATTTCCATTCCTAATTCCTAAATGGAGGGGGCGGTGGAGGCAATGAGGCATGGCTTTTTGGAGCTCTCCTCTCATCATTTGCTTGATTTTTGACCCTATTACACTAAAAGGCAATTAAAATGACTTGTTTTTGGACAAACTAAAGTGGTCTGGACCCTCCACGGCTTTGGTGTTTAGCATTAGCTAGTGCTTTTGACTTGACTTTTTTGGATTGTTTCTTTGACCAGCAGTCTTCTTAACTTTATTTTCATGCCAACTACTTAGTTTTAAATGGGATTTAAATAAAAACAAAATCCACTGCCATCATATAGGTGTCCAATCGATCTTGGAATTTCTGTCCTCAGACAACCATTGGTTGCCGTTAGTATATTGTTTTGGCCGGATGCAATCAAAGGAGAAAATTCAAAACCAACCCATAAAAGATCATAAAACAACATTCATTCATATATAGAATCGGAAGGCAACTTTGCCACTAGTTATGCAATTTGAAAAGTTGGGATGTATATATGATGCCCCATTTGAACTTTCAATTTTCAACCATATGTAACCAATTTGGTTTATACTTGCACACAACAAACAAGGGTTGAATTTTGCTCGTGTAATCCAATTGGTTGATTGTTTGTTTAAATTATGTAAAACATTTTATGTACTTAACACATTCATATTATCACACAAAGTACACTGTAACTACATATATTCTGAAGTAGAACGGTCGTATATGCAATCTCTCTCTCTCTCTCTCTCTCTCTCTCTCTCTCTCTCTCTCTCTCTCTCTCTCTCTCTCTCTCTCTCTCTCTCTCTCTCTCTCTCTCTCTCTCTCTCTCTCTCTCTCTCTCTCTCTCTCTCTCTCTCTCTCTCTCTCTCTCTCTCTCTCTCTCTCTCTCTCTCTCTCTCTCTCTCTCTCTCTCTCTCTCTCTCTCTCTCTCTCTCTCTCTCTCTCTCTCTCTCTCTCTCTCTCTCTCTCTCTCTCTCTCTCTCTCTCTCTCTCTCTCTCTCTCTCTCTCTCTCTCTCTCTCTCTCTCTCTCTCTCTCTCTCTCTCTCTCTCTCTCTCTCTCTCTCTCTCTCTCTCTCTCTCTCTCTCTCTCTCTCTCTCTCTCTCTCTCTCTCTCTCTCTCTCTCTCTCTCTCTCTCTCTCTCTCTCTCTCTCTCTCTCTCTCTCTCTCTCTCTCTCTCTCTCTCTCTCTCTCTCTCTCTCTCTCTCTCTCTCTCTCTCTCTCTCTCTCTCTCTCTCTCTCTCTCTCTCTCTCTCTCTCTCTCTCTCTCTATTATGAAAACAAGTATATATCCTCACCCACCAAGTGATGGGCAATGGGTTCCCTCCGCTACTTAATAGGTACTCATTTGGACTAACGGTTACCTAATAAGAAATTATCATAAGTATATCATAATGAAATTTCTAAGAAATCATATTCGATTAAAGAAGATAACACCCAATACATGTTAAATACGTTGCAAGGCTTTGAAGGAAATGTGATTTGGGACGGAAAGAACCCCTTGAAACGATTTAAGCCAACTCCCGGAAGTCAAACTTATATAATAATACCAGTTAAAGTTCCAAACAGAATCATTGGCCGCAGTCAAATGGTGCATTATAAAAAACGAAAACTCAAAGAGAAAAGTTCGTATCAATGTATGATTAATCAAGACCAGTTCAGTTTGGTCAAATTTCGGCTCTTTTATAAACCATCCATTGCTAACCACAAATAGCTTTTCTGAGTTAGTGCTCAGAAATTATTTGTTTAAATGCACGAGTGCAACAGATTGTAGTGCTTTCAGTCACTATTACGCGCATGGGGTACTATTACTTTTTTGTGTTATATATATTTAGATTCGCAGCTTGAAATGATTGCTCAAAATTCATGCATGGAAGAAAAAAAAAATTCAACTGCGAAATGATAATCTGAAGACCCGTGCCTGCTGCTGTCGAGACTTGTTCTGCTGCTAAGACTGTAATCTTGAAGAAAAAGAAAAACCAAATGAATTCTGATATTGCTTAAATAAAGTAAATTTATTTATGGTTATATATACATAATGATAATATATCTCAAAGAATCCATTTGAAAGTTTTCACAAACCATAAACAAAAAATATAAAAATTCAAACCTGATTAGAGTAACGACAGATGTGCTTAATTCAGTTGAATGCCCGACAGAGTTTCTAATGAAGGTTGTACTATAGCTAGCCATCCACATATATATAATACTAAACAGAACAAGTGGGTTAGTACACAAGAATCTCTATATCTCTTGGTGCATTTCGGTGGTGGGGGTCTTGTTTTATTCAACCTAAACTAATCCTTTAGCTGTTCAAGTACCCCCATTAATTTTTTCTAAACAAACTTTGATTGATCATTAGATAACCGGCCCTGTAATCTTGCTAAGGCAACACTTCAGCGTGATGAAAGGTCACTATACAAATCAAGGGCGACTCTAGTTCATGCTTGAAAAAAAATAGGAGAATGATTATTTTGAAAATAACTTTTAGATTGAGAAACACTTGAATAGGGACTTCCTTATTCACGTGGTAGACTGAATGACATACTCTATTTAGTTAAAATAATTTAACATATTTTACAATTTTATTTATAATTTAGATTCCGTAACACATGTTTTGACTTAACAGGATATGCCACTTTGTCTACCCCATAACAAGGAAGTGGATCCAATTCTTTCTCCTCCTCATGCAATGCAAGTCAAATTGGACTTTTCTTTATGATAATAGTGTTTTGTGTATCAAGAAAAGAGAGATAATCTAAGAAAATAAAGAAGTAGCAATGGAGTATCTAATTATGGAGATTGGAGAAAGATCTTTGAAAAAATGCCAAATGATGTCCTAAGCTACTATCCTAATTAGGAGAGGGCCCCATAAAGGTTATGGCATAGAATTACAAACCGTCCAAATTGAAAGTTCATGCAGTCCACTATTTTGTTTATACAATTATAAGTAGCGGTTAAGATCCTTACAGGGTTTTATATAAATACCCACCTAGATGTGAATTTATTATCATGTGTTTGCTTCTACATCTCTCATTCCCTTTTCATTTCTCTTGCAATTTGAGCACTTCTTCAAATATACACCAACTTTTCTTATAAAACCATCTAGTATACATTAATCTCTTTTCCATTAGTTATGGAAGCTAAGTGTGCTTTTCTTCTTGCACTAATTGCATGCCTTGAAATTGTGTGCATTGAGGGCAGGCCATTTTGGCCGAAGAACAAAGAGTTGATCAGCACAATTGAAGCTAACCCTAAAAGGGAATTGGGAGAGAAAGGCAGCCAACCCACACCCCCTAATCACATTGCTAGTCCCATGGCACCTGATCATGATTCAATTTCAGGTACTCATGCCGCATACAAAGATGATTTTAGACCTACAACACCAGGAAACAGCCCTGGTGTTGGTCATAAATTCACAAACAAAAGAGAGCAACCAGCAAAAGCTAGGAATTTGGTTACTGCAGGAAGGCCCACAGCACCTGGTCACAGCCCTGGTGTTGGCCATGTTCTTCAAGTGCAAAATGTCAAACCAAGTCCATAAACACATGGCAAAAGGGCTTGTAGCTCAGTTGATTAAGAGCATTTACCTTTGCACTCGAGGTCCTAGGTTCGATTCTCCTCTACCCCAATATCGTTTGTATAAAAATAAAAATAAAAATCCATACCCATGTAGGGGTTTGTCAATTATGGGTTTTATGTTATGTAAATGACCATTAATATAATTTAGGCTCTCAGTTAGGGATGTCAAAAATCATTATCATGCTCTTCCTTAATTTCATGTTTCAATAGAAGTAATGTAAAGCTATGTAAGCTTTGTCCAAAAATAAAATTGGCATGTAATTCTTTGTATCTATGTGTCACGTGGTAGTGTTAGGTTTGAACCCCCATGACATCGTGGTAATGTATGTGTGAAAAACCTCCTCTTCTTTGTAGTTTAGACTATCACTTGTGCTATAAAAAAAATTGTATCACATCAAAGCTTCTTATGCAAAATAAAAGTGTCATTATATATTTCTCTCTGTTTTACTACATGCACACTGAATTCATCCGAGTTCAATAAAATGGATAGATATAGTGGATTTCACATGCCAGATTTCTGTACACATGTTAATAGATTATCAATCTATTATAACACATAAAAGAAAAATATATATAATATTTTCATATTATACGTCCACAGATTGAGCATGCATAATCATTGTTTAATAAACTATTATGCTTCGCATACATATAAGTCGTGTACTTTTTTTAATTTTTTTTAAAAACAACTTAAGAGATAGCAATCTTAGTTGTATTGGTCATTTGTGACTAATGACTTTTTTAGCTGAATTATAAATGCAATTCCAGAATTTCTAAAAAAAGAGATAGTGACACTATGAAAAGTAAAAATAAAAAAGTGCACGGCCGACATTTAAAAAAGTTACTTTTGCAATTGAAATATAGAAGTAAAAAATAAATTTGAATCTTCCCGTATAATAAACAAAGTAAAAGAAATTAATAATAATATAGAGTGCTGCATCTTAACCATCTATACCTAAAATTCACAAATACGTACACTCCACTCCACATGAAGGAGATCTTAAATTTAGAAGAAAATTTGAGATGCAGCTGGGATCTCAGTTTCATGGGGGATCAAGGATGAGACCTTGAGAGGAGAGGAGCTATGGAGGAGATGCGATGCAGGCTCGATTTTATGAATAAGATGAGGGTGTCACTAATTGTTTACAAGTTTTAACATAAAACTAGGTTAACAAATGCGTCAGTTAATAAAAAATCAGTTAGAATTTTGCATCATGAAAAGCAGGTAGAGCTATTGATTTCTATTATCTCCCCGTCTCGCCTGTATTTTAAAAAAAAACGAAAACTAAAAGTGAAAAAAATAAATAAATTATTACAGTCAGAGTGAACAAGTAATTAGAATTAAGATGTTATGCACTTAGTCTGAGATCCCAAAGAGTATAAGAAAAAGGAAGTCGCATGTAGGAGACTCGCAAAAGGAGGCTAAGTTTTTGCATATGAATTTCTTTTTGGTTTTTGAGAACTTTTTATAATTAATTAGTTAAGCATGATATGAATTGAAACCAGATACAAGGAGAACAATAAGCAAAAAGTGAGAGCAAAAGGAAAAAAATAAAATAGAAAGTTAGGAGGACCACCAACATATATGAAGAGGGTAAACTATGTATTTCCATATAAGGGAAGGACACAGAGATGTAATCACTTTTCCTTTTGTGGAAGCCTAATAACATAAAGCTATTCCTGTAGTTAGTATAACACTTTACACACTGGAGAATAAAGTATCCAACAGCAAGAGCCAATCAACCCCTTTTTCCATATTTACATTATATTGAGAGACAAAAACATTTATAAAAAAAAAAAGAAAAAAAAAGAGGCCAACTTATTTTGAGATCGAGAGGCTAATAAAATTAACATTGATAATTTTGGTCACCTCTATATATGAATGAAATTTGACAGTATAAATTACTTTTATAACATATAAATATTTCAGTGTTTTTGTCGAACACAATTAGAAACGTTTTTAGTTGTTGAAAACTAATTTTAGCTCTTCAAGAAGTACTCCAAAACAAATGCAAAGAGATATTTGAATAGGGAATTGTTAACTAACCAATGAACTATCTTGTTCAATATGGTTTATATTAAGTGAGACCTAGCTTTATTTGTTTTTTGTTTTTTTTTTTTGGCATAAGGAAAGATAAATGGACATTGCCACATTGGTATCTAGTCAATTAGCACAATACATACCACTTTGAGCCAAATTAAACCTACGATGGATGCATGTTCCTCAAAAGCAGGAGCTCAATTTGTCTAGGAAAGTAATCAAATTGATTGAGCCGCCACATGCATAGCTTAAAAGTTACGACCCCTTCCCTTTTATTTTCACCTTGAAGAAGTAAAAAAACACATAAAATATAGCCAGCCAGCCAGATCACACATGATTTTGCCTAGCCTAAATGAGCGTGACATCTGATGCTAACCCTTTCAAGCCAAGCCCTTGGTTGGCATCTTCAAATTAGACAGCCGCAAAGTGGAAAAGAGTCACTGAATCCTAATAACTATGTGTGTGCGCCCTCTATATATAGCTAGGTATATAGCCTAGATTCTTGAATTATATATCACACGATAACCAAAGAGATTATATATAGTATATTAGCACTTTAACTTTACTTGCAACTTGGCGATTGTAGACAAAGGGAATCACAAGATATATAGAAAGCTGAATGCAGGGAATTTAAATTAAGAGTCAAAATCGTCTCCATGTGCAAGTCCCTAGCTATATATATTAGTCTTTTACAGTTGTGATTGCCATATAGTATAGCTGCCTTTTGTATATTAATTCTACTAAGAATCTTATGGCAAGTGGCAGATACAAGTTAAGTTATTGTGATGAGTTTTTTAATTTTGGGCATAGTGGCATAGGGTAGGCGGAAAGAATCCCTCTCTCTCCACATTCTTGGGTCAGGTGTGTGTGTGTGATTCAAGTACCAACTTGTTCTTCTTCTTTAATTTCTCTCAATAAACAACACTATATGAGAGAGAGAGAGAGAGAGAGAGAGAGAAGTAAAAATGTAAAAAGATGGTTAAAGATGATGACAGAAGATTTTATTTGTAATTGAGAGGCAATACAAACCAATTCAGTATTTGCATGTATCTGAATGTCAGAGACTGAGTTAGGAATATACTTAATTAATGTCAATGTCGAGTGCTAATTCTCTGCATAATTCTCATCATAATCAGATGCATAAATGTTATTATTATTTTAATGTTATTGTAGACATTCTTGTCAGCTAAGCGTGACCTACAAAAGTGATTGTTCTATACTCTCGTTAAGGGTGAAAAACTAACTACATTGTAAACCGCCTCTATAAAATGTGAAAAAACTAGTCTGAGTTACAAGAGCGAAAAAGATGATTTGAACTTAATATCTACTGCTTAGTTCTCATTCAATATCAATGTCATATGAGTTAGAACTCATGAACGTGCTTATTGTACATCCCATGTGAACTACCCATTATAAATTTGATTATATAATAAGTAAATTGTGAGAGCTAACATTGGAGAGAGAGAGAGAGAGAGAGAGAGAGAGAGAGAGAGAGAGAGAGAGGGCTTCAAATGAGTACACTTGCAATATTTAATTTCTTTACTATAGAGCATCTCACGTTCTCCAAGGAATCTTCCTTAATGTTTGGGGCTCCCGTTTTATCTCTAGGGTTAGTTTCACTTTTCTTGGTTTCTTTAATTCTTGGAGTCCATTCATGCCTTAGCTGTTCATTCTATAAATACCCGTGGAGGGAGGGATTCTAAGTATCTTCCTTATAAGTCTCTCTTCCCTTCTCTAAGAGCTTGAGTTCATTGGAGTATACCATATACTAAGCCTTTTTATAAAGTCTTAGCATATATATACATAATTCTCAGCTCTCACTATGGCCAATGTCAGTTATACCGCTTGCTTATTTTTTCTTCTAATGATTTTCTCTCATGAACTGCTCTGTATTGAAGGAAGGAACTTGAAATTAAATAAGGACTTGAAGTGTGTGAAATGCTTGAGCCCAGACGCTAAAACCAGGGCAGGAGAGGCTTATGGAGAACACACTGTTGTTGAGAGCCCAAGCCCTGGTCATGTAGAAGCTTTTCGACCCACCACTCCCGGTCACAGTCCCGGAGTTGGCCATGGTGTTCACAACTAGAAGCCTCAGCATCATCTTCGTATTTGTGACAGTGTGTGCTTGTACTATGTCTGTGTCATTATTATCTAGGGTTTTCAGTTCTCAGGCCAAAAAATAAAAAATAAAAAGTATTTTACAGTTGTATTCACTATGGTTGTTTAGCTAGCTAGGTATTATGGCTTGTATATGTATGTTCGCTTTTGATTTAATGAATATGCTTGGTTTCTATTGTCTTAAGTTGTTGTCGCTCAAACATTTAGAATGTTCTGCGAAAATCTCTTCATGTGCAGTTGTTTGTCTTGACTCTCAACTTTAACCTTTTAGATTCGGGTTTCGGTCGGGCCTTTATATTGTATTCTCTAAAACAAAAAAAACACTCATTCCTCCTCCAGCTCCTTCTATTGTGGATGAATAATGAAAATAAGCACGGTGAGAAAAAAGCTCATATGAATCCAAAACCACCACGCTTATTGCATGTGTCTGCATGGTGAGAAAGACATGGACGTAGAACACATGTAATTTTGGGAAAATATATCCCCTTAGAATTAGAGGTAATAGAAATGTTGCTTAATTAGAGAAAAAAAGATGGAAAATGGAAACGGACCTTTCTAATTCCAACTTTCCAAGCCACCCTAAAACAATCAATGGCCAAACATTTGGACCAAATAGGGAATTGCTGGGGTTCTCAAGGCTCTCTCTTCTAATTTCTTTTCTACTATAAACTAACAGTTTGTTTGTACGTCCATCCTTAATTAAATTGCCTTCTCTTGCAATTAAATTGCCTTCTCTTTCTTTTTTTCTTTTTTTCAAATTACATTGTCGAGTTGCACAATAAATCTAGAGAGCGTGCATTTTTGTGCTAGCCAAATTAATTCATCTGACTGACAATACCTTCAAGACTAGCCATCATGTAGGGCTTGCTTTGAGAGTATTAACAAGCTACATAAACAAGCATTCATGCGATATAAAGGCTGCTTCTCTCTCTGTTAATGTATGAATTTTGATTAATTCTTTTGGCTTCCCTTGACAATTTTGTAATAGGATTTTTATTATATTTATCAAGCTCAAAGTTTAGATTAAGAATAGCATCTCTAGGTGTTCTTAACTATCATCTATCCTATGGAGGTTCAAGCAAATTGACAAAGGTAAATCATCCATTGCATATCATGCATTAAACTGTTTTAATAAATGATGACTAGTCATCCTTGCTTTGTAGGATTTCCAGCTGGTTAACCAACTGTTTTGTCCTATTCTCTTTTCTCTCTCTGCTGCCATGTGTCATTCTGACCTAAGGGATTCTTTTGTTTGTAAAGGCTAGTGAATTCCTCTTTTGGCAGCCGTCTCTTTTGTGTGGAAGTTTTGGAAAGATTGGCTTGCCATCTTTCTCTTCTTCTTCCTCAAGAGTGAACCATATATTTCATCTATGAGTTTTTCTAATTGATTTATTTTTGAAAAACTGCATTTGAAATATGAATCTACATCTAGCTATTTAAATCATTCTCTCATTTATATCTAGGTCAGATTCAAGACTGATTTCTTCAAGAGTATGGTTTCTTGAAGAAATTGGTTATTCTCCCTTGAATCCAAATTTTGGTTTCGGTCTGAGTTGGAGCTTGCCAGCTAGTGCCATGGGATGAATGAGCTGGAGAATGAGCTGCCATTGCCATGAAGAATTGAGCTTCAAGCTTCGCTAAGTTGGAGAAGAAGATTGCACAAAGGAGGTATAGCTCATCTTCCTAAATAGATCTAGGTTTTGCTTGAGCTTGCTGGTATTCCTTTGTAAGAATCTTTTTCTACTTAGTGGATTGCCTAGTCGGTTAATGACTTCCAGTTTTTCCCAATGGTGGGTTTCTGGGTAAACAAATTCTGTTTTGCATATCTGTAAATTTTTCTGGGTTTGTGTTCTTGGTGGTTGACTAGTCATCTTTATCTGCTGTTTGCTGTTTGCTGTTTACTTGATAATGATGACTTCACACACTTTCACCATAGTTGTTGCTAACACAGGGGATGCCTAGATTGATGGGTCCTTCTGAGTGCCTAGGTTGTCACTAGTAACCTTCTAGGGCTGCAGATACTTTGTGGCATGCTCTGTGTGTTTTCTTGATTGATTGTGTTGTTGTGTCTTGTTTGTGTCGCTAAATTTACCCCTCGTCACCTAAGTACCAATTTCACATGGTATCAGAGCGTCAGCTCTTAACATAAATAGAGAGATCCTAGGATTTGTTTTGGTGTTTAGGTGTGCTCACTATGGAAAGGGATCGAGTTGCTAGATCTTGCAACTCCCCACCTTATATAGAGGTGAAATTGGTATTTAGGTGAAAGGTGTAAATCTAAAAATCAGTTAGACAAATCTACAAAAAGGAACAAGGCATGCAACGCAAACATAAATGAATTACCTTCAATGAGCTTTGAATGCATTGAGGCATATTGTGGAGTTTATCTTAGCCATAGTAGTCAACGAAGCACTAACTTAGACTAGTCTAGATTCTTTGAGCTTGATTGAATACGTAAGAACTTTAGCTAAACATAACCTAACAAGAGGAAACTTTAATGAGAGAGTTTGAGAACTGAAATCCATTCCCACAAGGCAATCCATGGCTAAGAAAAATGAATGAAGCCTAACTGCTCTTAACCACTTAAGCTACAAATCACTTATTGTATAAGAGTTTCCCTCTCTTTATATATGGGTATAGAGAGGAAATTGTAATGAGAGAGTTTGAGAACCGAAATCCATTCACACAAGCCAATCCATGGCTAAAAAAAAGGAGGCCTAAATTTTTGTAGATATATACCTTGATTCTTGACCTATTACAAACAAGATAAATCGTGCTAGGTTATGTAAACGACATGACCTAAGGCGTTTCATACTGTGTCTTGCGCGTGTTTGAAACTAATTTACATCTCTACTATTATAAAGCTAAACCCTAACCTACGGTCTCACAAGCTTTGAAACCAAAAAAAAACAAAAGAAAAGATAAACCAATTGCACCTCACATACAAAACCGAAAGAAAAAACCACCACAATGCGTAAGGATATTAATGTTAAATTGAGCCCAAATAAATAAATAAAACACAATAGAAAAAACCACCACAATGTCAAGAGTTTAGTATTACTTAAATGAATCCGGCCCGTTGAATATGATTAATATACCTGATCCAACCGTCCAACAAAAAAAGAAACTCTTTGGAATTCAAAGATTACATATAAACTATTCATCCATGAAGGCCACTTCAACAACCACAAGAGAGAAGATCTTCAGCATCTTACAAATATATATATTCAACAAACCCAACAGTATACATTATAATACTTAATCACTACTTAATCGTCCTAAAACTGGGTTAGCTACACTAATTAATCGTACTAGCGGGTTCTCCTTTTCAATATTGCCATGAACTGCAAAGTCTGCTGAGGAATCTTTCTAGGTTTGGTGGCTAATGATGGTGTTAAAAGCTCGCACAACAGATTGGAACCGCAAAAGGTTTATGGGGTCTTTTCATTTGAAAGTTAGGTTTGTCTGACCAAAAAGAAATCATATCTTATATATAAATTATTAATTACTTTGCTTGAATCTGAACATTTTGTGTATGCCGACCCCATAAATATATATCTAACCTTTCTCCAAATAGTGGATCGTAGTTAGTGGGAGGGTTCATTTATAGGTGAAATAGTGGGAAGGACTCCCTTTCATTTTTTAAAGCCTCAATGCAGCTAGCCCTCTAGAGTAGTTTGACAAATAAAAGTTATAATCAACCCTGTGAAGATCCAGATCTCATGCCAGTATTGTATGTCGAGCACTAGTCTAGCTCATGTAAGTTGAGTTACAAATACTATTAGTTGGAAGCTCACATGACTATTTATTTACTCGGTCGTCGTTTTATCGGAAAATGATTGAAGTTTAAATTTTATGGGCCGCATTTCATGAATAAATAATAACCTTATAGTATGTGGGGAATTTTGCAGAACAAAGCATTAGGTCAAGGACACAATCAGCTTCAGGCAGGTGGGAATGTTCACCGGAAGTTGGCTGCAAATATCGGCATCAATCAATCGACACCCTGTTAATCTCTTTAAAACAGTACTTGAAAAACCTAAAATATAAAGACGGTTCTACAGCCTAGCTAAAGTAATCAATTTTAACCAAGGTGGTTGGTGTGAGTGGTTCGGCACTCTCATTCCTTAAAAGAGGTCAGGGGTTCGATCCCTGCTCTCGTATGGAGTCACCACTTTGGCCAGCACTTTACCCCTTACGGGCTGACCCAGTGTGAACGGGGATTAGTCTGGGTTGTGGTTAAGACTTAAAGGTGCCACCAATAGTTGGGGCTCATCCAAGACCACCTATTGGTTCAGACCCAAAAAAAAAAGTAATCAATTTTGTCGAAAATGGGTTTCGTTTTTAAGGAAAAACAAAAAGAACATGTCGGTAGGGGAGGCCAATCAAATGGTGGCACCTTGTTGACATGCGCAGACATTTGCCCTTGTAAATTCTGCTCTCTCTCTATATATATAATATATGCAGACTTTTTTTTAAAGACAAATTTAAAAAGTAAAAAAGAAATTGAAGGGTTAGTTGATTGCATGGGCGGGCCATGGGGGCAAACAGAATATAGACAACAAGCATGTAGCGGTGGTGCGTTAGTTTTTGTAATGAGAGGTTGGGCTTAAACAGTTAATATAAACCGTCCAGAGTACTTTACATCTTTCGCTTTGCTTTTGGTGATTTTAAATATCTCACAATGTGTGGAATCTTCCCGCTCCTATGGACCTGCACATGCCTTGCCTCCTCAACCCGTAGATACTATTACTTGGAGAGAGAGAGAGAGAGAGAGAGAGACCGTTCGGCGCCACTCAGCTCTTCAAGCCCATATAAATACCACAGTAGAGCAATAGGTTTCCATACACCACACTTCTTCATCAAATACTAAATATCTCTCTCTCTCTTCTCTGCTCGATCTAAATTTGCTTAAGATGGCCAAGATTTCTACGCTGATGACCACCACTATCTGTACTTGCCTGCTCTTTTTGATATGTTTCCATGAAGCCTTGCATGTGGAGGGAAGGCATTTGAAGTCCGGGCCGAGCTCAAGGCATAGTGAGAACATGGTGATGAGGACTTCCAGTCCGAGCACTAATGATGATCACCGTAACGCTAGTGATGGCCATGGTTCGCTGCAAGCTGATCATGGTCAGCCAAGAAAGGTTGAACATGTTACTGACGATTTTCGTCCCACGACACCTGGTCACAGTCCCGGCGTTGGTCACTCTATTAAAAACTGATTTGTTT
This sequence comes from Prunus avium, assembly GCF_002207925.1. Next base: position 481,582 of record NW_018921305.1, read on the forward strand.
AGTTAACAGGGTCTAGCCCAGTGAAAAAAGAAATTGACTTGCATATTTCAAGTTTGAATCCCCACGATATCATAGTTGTGCCTCATCCCCTGTAATTTAGACTATCGCTTGTACTGCAAAAAAAAAAACTTATTTGTTTAAATTTATCCTAGCTACCTATTTCAATCGATCACATATGTTAATACATGGTCTTTCTCAATGTATATAAAGATCATCCAGCTCCTCTCTCCACTCACATTGAATTGATATTGAATTAGATGTCTCAATTATGTCCGTTTTATTAGCCGTTTTCTTCAATTGTTATGTTTATTGTGGTAAAATAAGAAATGACTAAAAGTTATCATTTAACCTAATACACCACACCTCCTAGTTTAATTAGGTGTTAATAGTAAAAAGGATACATCATAGTAGCGGATAGTCGCGAATAAGAGTAAGATTAATGTACAACAAACTTTAAAACTATCAAATTAACAATATATATATATATATAGTAGTCTAAACTATAAGGGGAGGAGGGTTTCTCACACACAAACTCTGAAGGTGTCATGAAGTTTTAAAACTGAGACCACTGCTTTGCAAGTTAATGCTCCCTATTGACATAAAACTAAAAATAGGTTTAAACAAGTTTAGCAAAAGCTAAAAGTGGGTTTAGAGAATTAATGCGAAATTTGGGTGGTTTGCAAACTCTGCTTGGTCCCATGTGCAATTAGAAACAAGTACGGTTCGTTAAGTTAGTTTAAGCACTAGTAAAGCTGACGAATTATGGCTAGCTTGACCCCACTTTGAGGTTGATCTCTTGGATTCTAAGTTTAAGACGAAATTGACCAAAAACAAAATAAAAGTGACAAAGATGCACGATAGCTTTGGTCCAAAGGACCAAAAGGCTGCTTAAAGTGTCGTTCCAAAGGGCCAAAAGGCTGCTTAAAGTTTCGTTTGGTTGGTTTTCCAAACTGATTGATTAGGGATTTGGTCTCACTCAGAGACAGTGGCTCGTGGGTTGCCTTATAAAATTTGCAAGTTGGAGCATGCGCTCTGTACGACGTTTTGATTCGGTTAGTCTCAAAGAAATGCTTATTTATGTGTTAGTGATGCTTAAAATAATATCTTTATACCTTTCTTGTTCTTGTTCTCTCTTCTTCTTTTTTTCTTCTTTTTTGGGTTCAAACGATAGATAACTTCAATTAATCAACGGAAGAGTTTACATCATGCTCAAGTTGTGGCATGTACTGACAAGTGACTGTTAAGGTGCATGGTCTTGTTAGAACTAAAGCTATATATAGAAGTTGTAGATGTGGATTAGCTTAGTTGGTCAGGACAGACGGTGTATTTGTAGACTAATTCATTACGTTAATTTGTAAGTTGGGTTGATTTTATTAGCAGACTATTTTTCTTTTTTTCTTCTTCTTCTTTCGATATAAACCATAAGCATTTAACTATAAACTCTAAATTATATATAAAAGAATGTCGTTTTGATCATAAGGACAACATTGATAATACAAAAGACATAAGTATGGGATCCCATTTCTCCATTAATATAGCTAGTAGCTACTGTGACTGTGATGGCGGATGAATGAATGCATAGAATTGTTTTTCCCTTCACCAAGGCCAGAAAAAAAAAACATATATTTTTCAAGCATATCTCTGAGAGTACTCTAATTAAGTTGGGAATCTGCTAGTGGTTGTTGAAAGTTATAGTGGCCTGAGCTAATGTATTGTCACAATAATATATCAGTAGTGATCATGATCATCAACAAAAGTAATGAATACGAAAGTGTGTTATATAACTAATCATGAATATCATCTCAGATTTAGCGAAGTAATCTCACCTAACCTTATCAAATCTCTAAGTTGCTGATGATCGATCCTAGCTACCTTCTTATTCTAGAATAATGATGATTCGAAATCTATGCCATTTCAATTTTGGTTGCATCACATAGAAAATGGGCTTGAGTAACACCAAACATGATTAGTTATATAGCACACTCTCTGCTCTGATCGATCTAAATTTGCTTAAGATGGCCAAGATTTCTAGGCCGATGACCACCACTATCTGTACTTGCCTGCTCTTTTTGATAAGTTGCCATGAAGCCTTGCATGTGGAGGGAAGGCAGTTGAAGTCCGGGCCGAGCTGAAGGCATAGTGAGCACATGGTGATGAGGACTACCAGTCCGAGCACTCATGATGATCACCGTAACGCTAGTGGTGGCCATGGTTTGTTGCAAGCTGATCATGATCAGCCAAGAAAGGTAGAACATGATACTGACGATTTTCGACCCACGTCACCCAGTCACAGTCCCGGCGTTGGTCACTCCATTAAAAACTGATTTTTTTTTTATTTTATCCTAGCCACCTATTTCAATCGATCACAAATGTTGTACCATGTATTAAGTACTTGATCTTTCTCAATGTATATAAAGATCATCCAGCCCCTCTCTCCACTCGTATTCAATTGATTTTGAATTAAATGTCTCAATTATATCCGTTTTCTTCAATTGTTACGTTTATTGTGGTGAAATCAGAAATTACTAGAACTTAATTTAACCTAATACACCACACCTCCTAATTTAATTAAGAGTTAATAGTAAAAAGGGTAATAGCGGATAGTTGTGAATAAGTGTAAGATTAGTGTACGACAAACTTTAAAACTAACAGTAGGGTTTATATGTAAAAAACTAACAATATGGTTTTTATATATATATATATATATATATATATATATATATATATATTTATACTATAAAGGGAGGAGGGTTTTTCACATACACTATCAAGGTGTCATAGAATTTTGAAACCGAAACTACTGATCTGCAAGTCAATGCCATATTCCACTGGATTAGACCTTGTTAGCATAAAACTAAATATAAATTTAAACAAGTTTAGCAAAAGTTAAAAGTGCAATTAGAAACCAGTACGGTTCTGTAGTTTGGAATGTGGCAGAAATTGTTAACGGGCCCATGCGGCTTATGCATGAATCTTATGATAGCTCAAGCACCCTTCTTGATTCCTCCATCTCACGTCAAGGCGAATGGCAGCGTCTGCCCTTGGGGGCTATCAAAATCAATTTGGTTGGGGGGTGGGCCTTTCAAGCCGCGATAGGGATTGGAGGGATTGGACTGGTGGCTCATGACCATGAAGGCACTTTTCTTGCATGCAAATTGGTGGCTGTTCATGGAGTCTCCAATATGTTACATGCAAAATTACTAGCTCTAAAGGAGGGGCTTTTGTTTGCTCAAAGATGGCCCAATGTACAGCAGCTCGTTGAAGGAGATGGCCAAGGAGTTGTTCATGTTATAAGCCAAGTATCACAGACTTGTCCCACTTGGGTTGTTTAATTGAAGAATGCAAACTATTATTAGCACAGCATGACAATATATTGTTACAACATGTGATGAAGGAGGCTAATGAAGCTACTGCAAGGCTTACTAGGTTGGCATTACATTCTCCTGGGATGGCTGAGTGGTTCCTGAAACCCCCCAATAGTTTTGCGTGATGCTTGAGTTGTATACTCTTTTTAATTTCCTTATTTTTAGAAATTTTTTGTTGTACGGCTGGTACGTGTGGTACTCTTCTACCTTGGGGTTTTATCCTACGTAATTTTCTTCGAAAAGGTTTTAATGAGGCCACTTTCCATGCCCTTTTATACACTCTTTTCAATTGAACGGAATTGAAACCTACGGCTTCCACTCTGAACCAAAAAACAAAAAACAAAAAAATAAAAAAAACCAGTACGGTTCGTTAAGTTAGTTTAAGCACTAGTAAAGCTGACGAATTATGGCTAGCTTGAACCCACTTTGAGGTTGATCTCTTGTTCCAAGTTTAAGACGAAATTGATCAAAAACAAAATAAAAGTGACAAAGATGCACGAGAGCTTTGGTCCAAACTCCAAAGGACCAAAAGGCTGCTTAAAGTGTCGTTTGGTAGGTTTCCCAAACTGATTGATTACTATTTTAGGGCTTTGGTCTCACTCAGAGACAATGGCTCGTGGGTTGCCTTATAAAATTTGCAAGTTGGAGCTTAATAGAAATGCTTATTTAAGTGTTAATGATTCGGTTAGTCTCAAAGAAATGCTTATTTAAGTGTTAATGATGCTTAATAGCTACTTAATTAAGAAGTTCCACTTTTTTCTTTTTTAACTGAAAAGGTAAAGAAAAAAATTACTCACTGAAAGTTCAATTTAATTTATCACTTTATGAGATTCCTAGCATAAAATAATATCTTCGTACCTCTTGTTCTTGTTCTCTTTTTTTTTTCTCGTTCAACAGATAGATAACTTCAATTAACTGCTCAAATTGTGGTATGTATTGGGCAGTGACTGTTAAGGTGCATGGTGTTGTTATATTTAGAAATTGTAGATGTGGATTAGCTTAGTTGGTCAGGACTGGCGTTGTATCCACTCTTTTACACTCGAATTTGAATTCCCCTCTCCTTATGAAGTAAAATAATTCCTTACGTTAAATTTGGTAAAGTTGGGTCGATTTTATTGGGAGACTAATTTTTTTTTTATATGAACCATAAGCATTTAACCATACTCTAAATTATATATAAAAGAATTCGTTTTGATCAGAAAGACAATATTGATAATACGAAAGACATAAGTATGGGATCCCATTTCTCCATTAATATGGCTAGTATAGCTACTGTAACTGTGACGACAGATGAATGAATGTCTTATTGTGACAATACATTAGCTTAGGCCACTATAACTTTCAACAACCACTAGCAGATTCCCAACTTAATTAGATTACTCTCTGAGATATGCTTTACTCTAATTAAGTTGGGAATCTGCTAGTGGTTGTTGAAAGTTATAGTGGCCTAAGCTAATGTATTGTCACAATAAAATATCAATAGTGATCCTGATCATCAACAAAACTAATGAGTACAAAAGTGGTATATGTAAGATCCCACATCGACCAACGGAGAGGGGGTGATGTGCCTTATATGTACATGCCCGCCTCCATCTAGCACAAGGCCTTTTGGGAGCTCACTGGCTTCGGATTCATGGGAACTCCGAAGTTAAGCAAGTTGGGGCTAAAGTAATCCCAGGATGGATGACCCACTGAAAAGTTGCTCGTGAGTTTCCAGAAATAAAACTCTGAGGGCAGAGAGGGGGGCCCAAAGCAGGCACTATCGTGCTACGGCGGAACCGATCCCGGAATGTGACAGTATATATAACTAATCATATATATCATCTCAGATTGAGCAAAGTAAAGTTCCTTTAATGGGCTTGAGTAAAGTAATTTTCCCCATTTAATGGGGCTTGAGTAATAAGGCACCAAACAGTTCCTTCTTAACAAGCCCATATTGAACCAGCCTTTTGTTGAAAGGCAAGGGAAAGATGAAGCCCATGCCATGAACTGTAAACAAAAGATGAACCAAAGGAAATCATGATTTGAACGTTTGTTTTCTCTATACACGCTATGAAACTCTAATTAATTAGATTGCCTTCTGTTGATGTTGTCTAAGAATGAAAAGTCTAACTTTTCCTTTGTTATATTCAATCCAGGATTGAGTGAGCTCAAGAGAAATCTTCAGATTATTTCGACATTATGATATGTTGATGATGTATCATTTGACCAATTTATAAGGTGCTCTTCAAGTCAAGGAAAGGTTGACAATGTTTTAATATCTAGTGCTCTAAGGTCAAGCCGCCCAAATAAAAAGCGATTGCAACATTCATACTTTTTAGGAAAAGAGTGACCATAAATTATTATTGCAATGCCAACCACTATTCCAAAATCACTGGTAACATATTGAGCTTAATATTTCCCGAAACAAGTGAGATTCGCCTTTATTAACTAGCGAGAGGTGAATAAACAGTCTGATGATTTATTCAGATGATGCAAATAATTTTATTCTGCCGAACAAAAACAAAACTTAGTCTGATTCGACAAACTAACGAGGCTGCCGATAATTATCCACCTTCATTATCAGATGATGTAGTGGCCTGGGCTTCAAAACTGTCCTTGTATTCTTTGTAGCTAAAACTAACCCTGTTATTCGGTGTCGGTGACATGGGCACTGGTAAGCTCGATCTTTTGGAGTCGTCAAGTACTACACCATGAACCTCCTCATGGTGATCACGTGCCCATGTGTGGTGATCAGGAGGATGCTGCAGGCTCATGGTTTGGCTTCGTTGCATCCACATCTCTCTTTCAGCTTCGCCATTGATATTGAAGGTTTTGAATTGCGCCTGTTTCTGCATTGGCTTCAATTGCCTCCCTTGAATGCACATAATTTCATTGCAAACTGCCATCACTGCAGGAATCATAATAAACAAGGCAATTCGATGAACTTCTGCCATGTAAAATGAACTTCAA